>MCJB01051877.1:33312-45835 GCA_002018475.1 Nicotiana obtusifolia
ATTGATTGGTTCATAGGATCCAAACCCATGTAGAATTTTTCCAGCAAGATGGAATCTGGAAAACCATGGTTTGGAGACCTCACCAAGTATAATTTGAAGAGATCCCACGCTTCATGTAACTGTTCACCAGGTAGTTGCTTAAAGAAGAAAATTTTGTCCCTGAGCTCGGACTTCTTGCTTTGTGGAAACCATTTTGACAAGAATGCTCGGACAAGTTCAGGCCATGAACGTATAGAATTTGGAGGAAGATCCTGAAGCCACTTCGTCGCATCCCCAGCTAACGAATACTTAAAGCATCTCAACCTCAGGGCATCGTCGGAGACATGGTTCTGCTTGTGCATCGCGCAAACACCCAAGAAATTTCTGAGGTGCTGTGTTGGATCGTCATCAGTGGAATTTCTGAAAAATCTCTCCGCTTTCATCATCAGAATTAGTCCATGTTCCACCTTGAAAGTGGAAGCACCGATAGCAGGAGGTACAATAGCGTTTGTATCCTCAATATACTCCTCGATATCTGCAAAAAGATTTCCTTCCTCCTCTACCTCCACATCATCTTCATGGTCTGACATATCTCCCTGTCTACAACAACCAAAACAAATAGCATGTAATCAAGTGGAATTAGACATATAGTAAAGTATACACTAATTAGTAATTTCAGAACCGTATTCCTCGGCAACGGCGCCAAAATTTGATACGCTCAAATTACACCTTAAGAATAGTGTAAGCGGTCGGTGTCAAATATAATAACCCAACAAGGTTGGGGTCAAATCCCAAAGGGAATAGGTGTGAAACGTTTATCTAATTAGTGTAATACTCGACTAAGTCGTAATTCTATCAAGTAACTGTAATAAAAAGGAATATTGAACTTAAATGTAAACGAAAACTGATGGCAATATTATGAATGTGAATAATATGAATTAAAGAAACCAAGGTTGTGTTTCCCTTTATGTAGTACAATGCTATTGATATTAATATTGAATATTTCCAACGGAAAACTTTCTTGATATGCAATTAATGCCTAATTTACTACCCAATATTTTTCAATAGTTGGATAACATATCCTCTTTATGATTTCTCCAAATACAAAAGAGTTGTGATTAAAAATAATCAATTAATGCCAAATTAAAACCCACTTATTCCTAAGCGATTTTATTAAACAAGGTTTAAAGCCTTGAGTCTTTGTTATTTACTTCTACCAAATTCTATTCCACTTTCCCAAGAAAAGATAGAATTAATTGGCGTTCGTTAATGTTTGCAACCATTAACAATTGTTGAAGAATAAGAAGTAAATAAATATTAATCATCCGTTGAAATCATATTCAATATCAAAATGTCAATAACATTGTACCCATCTAGGGTTCACAACCTTAGCGTTTAAATTTAGCTACTCATGCTGAACATTAAATAAGAAAGAATAGTAATTGTCATCATCTTACAAAATAAAAGGTAATTGACCCAAAAGCTTCCAAGAATTCAAACTAGTTAATTGCCCGTACTTTGTACTCTCAATTCTGACAAGATGTCCCTCACAAAACCCTATTAAACCTATTTATAGAGGCCTAAAACCCGAGCTGAATTTCGGACTGGTTTGCCCCTGCTGCAATAATGCGGACCGCATTTCTGTCGCAAACCAGAAATGTGGACCGCAAATCTTCATTGACTGTCGCAGATTTAACCCAAGAGTTTTTCCTTCATCGCATTTTGGTTTGCGGTCCGCATGTTGGTTTTGCGGTCGCATTTGCCACCACATTCTCGACATGAAGAATTGCCCAGAGTTCTGTCCTTGTTTGCGATCTGTTTGTGAAATATGCGGTCCGCATGTGCTGTTTGCGACCGCATACTCACATTTGCGATGCTCTTAACTTCTTTTCTTGTTTTCAGTTGGCTTTGAACTCTTTTCCATACTTCTGGGTCCTTACACTCGATGTACTGCAAATACACTAAAATTACATAAGTATCAGTAGAATTTGCACGTAAAACAAGTTAAACTTTAAGCAAATAGTATCAAAATATGCCGAAATTACCCGGCACATCAACACCCCCAACTTAAACTCTTGCTTGTCCTCAAGCAACTAAAACGATACTATCCTAGTCTAGACTCTACTTATCAAACATGAAACAATACTGACTATGGACGGTGTTTGTTGTTAGTATCTCAAGTATATCTCTTTGAACACTGTACCCTCCTTGAATCATCAGTATATTCAAGGACAACTAATCAGATCATGAACTTTGAGCCTCAACAAAGTAACTAAAGGCTACCTTCAGCTGAATACACTTATGCTTTACTCAAAACTCAACTTTCTATCAACCTAGCAGTTTATGTGCCCTCACTGGAAAGAAAGTTCCACTCTCACAATATTTATCCTAGCAATACAAAGGGACTAAAGTGCAAATACACTCACTCTCAGAACAAAATTTCAAGTGTCACCACATGCCATACCATAGGCTTGCCCTTATTTTAATTCGTCACCTACTTCTAAGAACACTCGGTTGGAGATCACATAAGGACTTTGTAAGCTTGTAATGTAGGTTTAAGGAAGGGTAGGATATATATTTAGATATAAGTGGCTACATCCTCCTTGAACACTAATTACATTCTTCTTTCTTTTAACATTTTGCTTCTTTTCAACTACATAGCCTCGATGACGTTTAGTTCCCACAGTAGACCCACCTTAAATACCTCTCTAATGTATTTCAGAGCTCCATTATTGCAAATACATATATAAATATTGTCTTTTTTTTTCTGTTTCTTTTCTCTCTTTTTTTTCTTTGGAGCTTTCATAAATTCACATTAGCACTTTGAGGTATAGATTCTCACCCTCACTTCACAGCCTTATCCATTTTCATTTTGACCCACACCCCCCCAACTTAGGCTTTTAGCCATGTTCTCAATGTTCAAGGAGGAACGGGTTCAAAAGAGATCATTGTTTTACGAACGGGAAAGGTTTCTAATGCGGAGGCCAAGGAAAAAGCTAAAAGGCTCAAATAGGGTACTAGTGATATTATTTATGCACAAGTAGGCTGAAAAGGCTAGAAAGGTTTCATAAATAAGCAAAGAATGCCTAAGATCCTCTCTTCAACTCAGTGTACTTATAATAGGCGTCGAAAAACCAACCGGGCAAGTTCTAGATGGCCGAAGCGAATACAAGAACTATTTAAACAAGGAGCTCACACACATTGGCACACAAACTGTTCGGTTAACATAGTTTACAGCTTTAGAGTTCACATTTGGTCACTCGAGGTTTTCCTCGTGTATACATACACGATTCTAGGTAGACCTAGAGTTACAGAGTGAGCCTCAAATTCACATACTTGATTTGTTAACAAGGGTGTCATCTACACACAGATTTACATACTTGATACTAATTAATTTCACCATCCCAGTCAATATATCTCATTTTAATAAACCCGGTTCTACTATTACACCCTTGAAAAAGAACCCGACAAAGAAAAAATAAGGGGATCTTATTGACAAACTTCATTATTTTATTGACAGATTTCATTTCACTAACTATTTAACTATAACAGCATATATACATAAATCATTAATCATCACTACATATTATACAATTATCAATGTCGCTAAACATGCTAGAAAATAGATTACATACACAGATAAGACTACCACCCCGAACCAAAATCATGCATTGTCCCCAATGCATAAGAAAAGAAGATAGAGTGCAAGGGGCTCCCTGGGGCGCATTTGCGCGAAGAGATTCAGTAGCCTAGGCATCCTTTGGAGCTGCAGGAGGGCTGTGGGGACTGATCTGGAGTAGGTTGTGGGGTCGCGGAGCTGCTAGCTTCGCCCACTGGTGGCTGTGTGGCTGATGAGTCTGCAAGGACAGCCACGTCCGCTAGCGATTGCTGGATGGCCCTCTCAATGTCTGCGTGCTCTTCTTCCTCCACAGTTGGCGCAACAATTGCTTTGCCCTTTTCCTTAGGGTCATCACCCTTAGTGGACCATGAACTTGCATCCTCTGATTCTTCCCCTTCTAATTCTGATGACTGCCCCCATGTCTCGTCATCAGTAGCATCTACCGGTACTGGAGGAGCGGGAGAATGAGACACTTTAGCAGACAAAGGTGCAATGTCTGCCATTAGCGCCGTGAAGTCCAGGCCCAAGTCTGGCGCAACAATGTCAGCACCCTGGTCACCCTCATTTGGGAGGAGAGATGCTCCGGACGTCCGAATCTTGTTAGATCAACTCCGTTTTGTACCAAATTTTGCACACAAGTCATAAATAGTAAAATAAACCTATTCCAAGTTCCGGAACTAAATTCCGAACCCGGTAGCAACAAAGTCAACCTATGGTCAAACTTAGAAATTCTATAAACCTTCAAATTACTAGTTTTCAAGAAATCACGTTAATTCAAGTCAGAAACTTTCGAATTCGGTTTCGGGCATACCTCCAAGTCCTCGGGACCGTCAAAATACAGATCCAGATCGATTCACACAAAATGTTAACCGTAATCAACTCAAATGAGTTTTAAGACAAAATTTCAATCACAATCTACGCCTTATAGTATTAAAGCACTGGGAAAACTAAGATCCTGACAAGAGGATTTCCGGTGAAATAACTAATGCGAGTTATTTACAGTACATGAAGAGTAGCAAATACTGCATTTGCGCTAGAGGTTATGAAGTCAACTGTCCCAAAGCAATAGAGGCCATTTACTTTGGATGTACTCCAGTGATCTTACCTGATAACCATGTGCCCCCGCTCTATGAGACACTAAACTGGGAAGCTTTTCTTGTATTTGTCCTGGAGAAGGACATTCCAATTTGAAAAACATATTTCTGTGTCTGTCCATTCCGGATAAGAAATATAGGCAGATGCATCGGAGAGTCAAGCAGGTGCAACGGCATTTTCTCTGGAAAATCAAGCCTTCTAAATATGACGTTTTCCACGTGATACTCCATTCAATTTGGCACAACAGAGTTTTCGGCATAGGACGTAGGTAATAAGTGTTCATATACACTTAGAAGTTGTAGACTTGAAGCTGGAAAAAATAATTGGTTTGCATTAAATATTCATTCCTTTTTCCTTCACTTTTAAATTTATTATAACCAAGTAGCTTAGAGTTCTTATACGACGTCTGAAGAGTTCTGCGGCTTTTGTTATGCCAATGTTTCACCCTGTGACTATTGCAGCCTTATTGAAGGTTCGTAAATGTTTTTAGGTCATAAATTTGACTCGCAGCTGTTACACTTTAGTATTTTTTGGATCGCTTTGTCCCTAATCCTGCCTTAGCATTGGATTTTTTTGACAAGGAACATCTCTTTGTAGGATTTACTATCCTGATGGGCTCTACCTACCATATTACAGGGCACTCAATTGGTCATTGTTAGAAAAGATTAAAGTCTCCACCTATTCTGTAATCACAGTGGAATATGCCTTATAATTCCCCCACCAATTCAGTGGAATATCTTTTTCTTCCCCAAAATTTTTGTTCAATTTTGACAGTCAGAGTTTATAAATATTTGATGGAGACTAAAATTGCTCACTTTTTAACAGTTAAAGTTTATAAAAACTTAACAGAGAGTAAAATTGCTCACTTTTGACAAACTTAAAAGACCAAAACTATTCAAAAATATATTTAAAGGATTATTTTAAATCCTCAAACATAAGAAACCATTGTTGTCATTTTTCAACTATATACAACAAATAGGACCCAAAACGATAAAATTAATTTAATAGAAAGGCATAAAAAAGAGAGATCATCCTCCTTAAAAATCTATTGTAAGAAAATTTTGAGGAAAAACCAGAAGGAAAAAAGAAAGAAACCATACTTTTTGTTCCATAAATATTTAAATATACAAAAAAAAATAGTTCACCCGTGGTGGGCGGCTTAGTTACACGAGGACAGTTATAATCTTAAATTGTAATGGCTAACACACCCATAGTGAGTGGCTCAATTGCACAATGGACAGTCATGGTCTCAATTTGAAGGGTAACACACCCATGGGTGAGTGGCTTGATAATGCAATTTCTAAATACCACCTAAGCGGTACACTGTGTTTAGACTTCTCCTAATAATAAAGTAATTCCTTTATTTAATTAAACCGGTGTGGGATAAACGGATAATTAAGAATACGGATGTCCTTTGCTTATGAGTTACCTTGTCAAGGAAAGTAGACATGTTTGGATATCCTGTGAGTGATAGTGGCATATAAGTTTTGAAAAACTTATTTGTTTGACAAAGAGTAAAGAAAACAAACAGTAACAAAGTACGAGCGCAAAACCGATGTATTAAATTTAAGCTTACTAATCAAAGATAGTATAATATTAAATCGTCTCTACAGAAATTGGATTAAACAATGTTCTAATATATCTTTAGCCCAACACTATCAAGGATTGTTATTATCGACTACTAATAAAACTAAGATTATTGATTGTAAGAAACTAATGTCATTCTAATGACTAAGTAGCAACGATTGAATATCAAGGTGAGAAGTAAGGGCTGTGACAAGATATGTGATCAACTATCATTCCGGGTAACTCTATGTTAAGTTCACTCTTAACTTCTATTGACCCGTTCAATTTCAACAGATAAATAATAAGAACAATTAGGAACTCACGATAGAAAAAGTTCACTCACTCTTAGAAACAACATTCATATGCCACAAAAGATGAGCCAAAGGCTTGCCCTTGGTGTACTACTCTACTAATTAAGTTCATTCAGTTAAGGATCAAGTATGACTTTAATTGGTTGTAAGTAAGCTGCGGGATGGGTAAGGTACATTTGGATATAAGAGTGACTACACCTCCTTAAGCACTTTTAATACATACATTTTTTTGTTCAAAACTCCACACTTATGTCAAACCATAACTCCACCTTCACATCAATATACATTAACTCCCTACTTCTTTAAGCACAGTTACATCAAAAGTCACCACTATCAAAGAATATTTTGTACAACAATACAAACTATTTTTTTAAATTCAAGTGGCTCTTATTTTTTCAATACAATGCACCTTTCTACTTATTTCAATAGTTCCTCTCAAAAGCAAAACTAACCACCCCATACTTCAACTTTCACAAAGTTCATAACAATTTTAAGTGCTCACGCGAGGTAAAAGGTTCAAATAGATGGTCAATTCAAATAACTGGGTAAGGCTTGTAATGTGGTTGCCAAAGAAACTAGATTACATGTTCAAAGGGGTTAGTTAAGATACATAACAGTTGGGTAGAACATAACTGCTTAACAAAGAAGTGCCTATATCCCTTCCAAGATTGAATAAAACCACTATTCCGCTTTGCAAACACACGGGACAAGTTCCAGACATCAAAAGCAATGCAATGAATAATACAAAATCTCACACACACATGGCACATAACTCACTCCGGATTAGACTATCAAGACACTCTAGTCAAAACAGTGAGTTAAGATCATACAATTTAAGGTACTTATACAAGAGCCAAAAATTGAGCCTAAGCGTCACAAATAAAGCACTCATTATTCTCAAGGTATAATAGAGTCAAGAGATATTGCCTTCCATTCAAAACATAGCTCAAGGTTCCTACTCCTGACAAAAATAAAAACTAACTACACCCAGTTCAATCAAAACCCTTGGAAAAGAACCGCGGCACAAAGAAAAACCAAGGGAAAATTAATATACTACCTAATAAAAGAAACCTTTTTGTCTTTTTCTTTCGAATTTAACCCCTCAAGAAACCCGTCGAATAATATCCATCGTCAGGAAAAATCGAAAATTTTAAAAATTTTATGTATTTTTTATTTTTATTTTTTTCTATCTCTAACTACTGCAACTAACAAAAACAAAACTACAACTAACAAAAAGGAAAACTCATATACATACATGCGAATATCCCCCGCCCCACACTTTAAATGGTGGAATGTCCCCATGACACACAGAAAAATGCATAGCTGAAGAAAACTCCCGTGATCAAGTCAGTCAGTGTTGGAGACGGTGCGGGGGTCCAGATGACAAGCCCGACCAAGTGCATGCAGTCATACCATGATCTTCTTCTCGGATTTGGCATTTTGTGTAGCAAGGGAGTCCACTCGAGTTCCCAAATTAGTGACGGAAGTATGCATCCCCACCATATTTTGCTCTAAAGCGCTCATTCTTGTGTCCCATCTGCCGCCTGATGGTTTCCTAACGCCCTGCTCATCCGGTGGAGAAGCAGCGACATCCTTACCGTGCACCTCATTGCCCTCGCCAGGCGCATCAGATTCCTCACTATCCGCCTCAGCAGGTCCAGCAGGTTCCTTCCCAATTATAACTTTATCAGCCTAGAATTTTTATTCGTGCTTGACTTTCCCATCCGTGGCTTTGTTTTATGGCTCCCGTGCCTCACAGCATAACCGAGTCACTAATGAGGGGAAGAAGAACCCATACCTCTGCACAGGACAACGAATGGTCATCTCGTCTTTAATGACCTGAGCCATATCAAAATCCCGGCCATTGATGAAGCACCAAATCAGAGCAGCCTAGGGACCATTCACCTCAGTGGTGTCGCCCGAAGACAGTAGGCGATTATTAATGATGTACAACCAGCATTTCCCTTCAAAGGTAAGCGAAGCCAAGTGAAATTTGTGCCCCTTCTTTAGCCACACTACCTCCATGTCAGGTACACAAATGGTTGCAAAGAACAGGTGCCACATGTATGGTTTTCTTCTGCACGTGGAGTAGTTAGTCACCTGTATCAGGGTCTTCCACGTACACTAGTAGATGATACGCCCTTCGGATGGCCTCCTGGGAGAAGTCCACTCTCTTCCTCCGGATATTGCAGACATGGTCTTCATGTGCCGGGCAGTCTGCATAAAAATTTCGAACAACCATTAAGTTTGCCTCGTTAGGTTCTTCAAAGAATACCCCCAAACCTCGCCCGACCAATTCACTATACACTCCGGGAAAGTCAGTTTAGAGAGACCAATTATCAATTCCCCTTTCCGGTATGGGCTTTTTGCTTGCCTTTTTTTGAAATCGTTCTTGGGCTTCCTAGTAGACGAACTTGTTCTGATCATACAGGCAAGCGGATGCAGCAGCTCGCGACCGGGACGTGCCCGCTTGACCACTTGTAGAGGCACCTGCAGTTTTTTTTTCTTGGAGGGCTTCATATTACCTGTAACAAACCGCCAACTATCAGCTAATGAATCACTTGGCGAACCAAGAGAGGCTACTCAGACTTCACCCTCACACTTGGTCACAAAATCACATGCTCAATCTCATTGTGGCATTTACACAAACACTTAACATGCACAGCTGGTCCTAACCTCCCACAAAGCAATTTTAGCCCTAGCCGGACTAAGGATACCCCAGTTTCATTCCTAGCAACTATATGGTCAGTCTCCATGGTGAAACCAACCTCCACCCACACGAGAAGGAGAAATAAAAAGAAAGAAAAAAACAAATTTCTCCACACAATCAAGATAAAACAAAATAAAAATAATTAAAGAGAGAGAAAACATCTCATTTACTTGAGGGGTCTCTAGGGAAGAGAGCTCGTGAGGATGGGTGAAGGGAGAGAGTAGGGGGTGTTTTGTTTTTGATTTTATAGAGAGGAGATGGGTGATGTGATGGGTAATTTCGGCACATTTACCTATTATTTGCTTAGAATTTTACTTGTTCTACTTGTTAATTAGCATGATATTTACTTAGTTTTATTGTAATTTTAGTATATTGAGGAAAGAAACCCACAAGCGTGAAAAGAAGTCCAAAAAGCTATCCAAAGGCAAGAAAAGAGTTCAAGAGTATAGCAGGTTCAATTCTGCGACCGCAGAACAGCTATGCGAGTCGCAGAAGTTGCAAGAAGATCGCAGAAGCAGATAGAAGTTCAAGCCAAGTTCAGGTTGAGAATGCGGTCGCAAATGCGACCGCAGAACAGAAATGCTAACCGCATTATCATCGCAGACACGGACAGAGTTTGAGGTAAAAATAGAGTGGAGATTGCGATCGCATTCTGCGATCGCAGAATCAATCGAACCGCATTCTCAGATGCGATGAGAAGGAAAATCACTGGTGTAATCTGCGATGGAGTGTGAGGATTCTGCGGACCGCATTCCTGCTCTGCGACAGGAATGCGATCGCAGACGTGCACTAGGTCAGACGTAATTGCTGCTCGCCTCGGATTTTGGGCCTCTATAAATAGCCTTTCTAGGGTTGTGTGAAGAGAGATTGGTCAGAATTCAAAGTGCAAAGTACTGCTTTTTGTTATTTTCGAATTTAGAGAGATTTTTGGGTGATCAAAAGAGAGAAATCGATATTGTTGTAAGATGAATTCAATTATTCCTATTTGTTCTTCAGATTTTAACATGTGTAGCTAAATTCTAATGCTAAGGTTGTGAACCCTAGATGGGTGGAATGCTATTGAAAGGCTGATCCGCTCAAATTACACCTTTACAATAGTGTAAGCGATCGATGTCAAATATAGTAACCCAACGAGGTTGGGGTCGAATCCCACAGGGAATAGGCGTGAAACAATTATCCGATTAAAGCAATACTATACGTAGTCATAATTCGATCAAGTAGCCAAATAGAGTAAATTAATGTTGAGTACGTAAAGAAAAGTAAACTAATAGTTGTAGCTCGAAAATGATTTGAAAGTAAAGATATGAAGTTGAGCTACTAAGGTTGTGTTCCCCCTAATGTAGCAGAATGTATTGATATTGATATTGATTTCTGTTACTTGATATGCAATCGGTTCTTATTAACGTGTCATCCAAGGTTTCCCAACACTTAAACAACGTATCCTCTTACGATTCTTCCGAATACTAAAGAGTCAAAATTAAGAACACCCAATTATTCGCCAAATTGAATAATACTTATTCCTAAGTAATTTCGTTAAACAAGGGTTAAAGCCTTGAATTATTGTTATTTATCTCTACCAAACTCTATCTCACTTTTCCAAGATATGATAGCGTAAATTGGCACTCGTTAATGTTTGCAACCACTAACGATTAACTTAAGAACAAGAGATAAATAAATACCAAGCTTCTTTCGAAATGGAAATCAATATCAACCTTTCAATAGCATTCCACCCATCTAGGGTTCACAACCTTAGCATTAGAATTTAGCTACACATGTTAAAAACTGAAGAACAAATAAGAATACTTGAATTCATCTTACAACAATATTGATTTCTCTCTTTTGATCACCCAAAAATCTCTCTAAATTCGAAAATAACCAAAAGCAGTACTTTGCACTTTGAATTCTGACCAATCTCCCTTCACACAACCCTAGAAAGGCTATTTATAGAGGCCCAAAATCCGAGGCGAGCAGCAATTACGTCTGACCTAGTTGCACGTCTGCGATCACATTCCTATCGCAGAGCAGGAATGCGGTCCGTAGAATCCTCACACTCCATTGCAGATTACACCAGTGATTTTCCTTCTCATCGCATCTGATAATGCGGTTCGCTGATTGATTCTGCGATCGCAGAATGCGATCGCAATCTCCACTCTATTTTTACCTCAAACTCTGTCCGTGTCTGCGATGATAATGCGGTTAGCATTTCTGTTCTGCGGTCGCTTCAACTTGAACTTGGCTTGAACTTCTGTCTGCTTCTGCGATCTTCTTGCAACTTCTGCGACTCGCATAGCTGTTCTGCGGTCGCAGAATTGAACTTGCTATACTCTTGAACTCTTTTCTTGCCTTTGGACAGCTTTTTGGACTTCTTTTCACGCTTGTGGTTTTCTTTCCTCAATATACTGAAACTACAATAAAACTAAGTAAATATCATGATAATTAACAAGTAGAACAAGTAAAATTCTAAGCAAATAATAGGTAAATGTGCCGAAATTACCCGGCACATCAACACCCCCAACTTAAGCTCTTGCTTGTCCTCAAGCAATTAACACAACAACATCCTAACTTAGACTCTACCTATCAAATATGAAGCAACACTGACCAAGGACGATGTTTGTTGTTAACATCTTAAGTATAACCATTTTTGTCACTGTACCCCCCTTTGAATCATTACAATGCTCCACAAACAAACAATCAATTAGTGAACTCTGAGCCTCAACAAAGTAACTACATGCTACTTTCAGCTGAAGCTACTTCTGCTTTTACTCAAAGCCTAACTGGCTATCAACCTAGCAGTGTATGTGCCCTCACTAGAAAGAAAGTCCCACTATCACAGTATTCATCATAGCAACATCAAGGGACACAAGAACTAGAACACTCGCTCTCAGAATAAAATTTCAAGTGCCACCACCTGCCATGCCATAGGCTTGCCCTTATTTTAATTCATCTCCTAGTTATAAGAACACTTTGGTTAGAGATCACATAAGGACTTTATAGGCTTGTACTGTCGGTTTAAGGAAGGGTAGGGTGTAAATTTAGATAATAGTGGCTACTCCCTCCTTGAACACTAATTACACTCTTTCTTCTTTCAACTTTTTGTTTCTTTGGCCTCAATAGCTTTACAGTCCCACATTAAACCCCACTCGCGTACCTCTTCATTTGATTCTCAAGCTTCTTTATACCACACATATAGAATATTTCTTTTCTTCTTTTTCTTTCAAAATTGTGGTATATTATATATATATA
>MCJB01051877.1:46708-59783 GCA_002018475.1 Nicotiana obtusifolia
ATATCTCATATTAATAAACCCGGTTCTACTATTACACCCTTGAACAAGAACCCGACAAAAGAAAAAACAAGGGAAATTTATTGCTAACTATTTTATTGCTAACTATTTACTTACAATAACATATACACACAAAGCACAAAACATTACGGTCTACGCATATACAAATGTCATCCACAATTCAATCTGTCTAAGCATTTATACATGTCACCCAAAAATCAATCAACATGCACAGACCACAGCATAAATGTAAGGCTACCACCCCCAACTTAATCACATGCATTGTCCCCAATGCAATAATAATAAAAGCTGTAAAGGACAAGGGGCTCCCTGGAAGCGTAATTGCGCGAAGAGATGAGCCTATTGCTCTGCCGGTGCTGGAGGAGGAGATTGAGTCTGGTCCGAAGCCGGTGGAAGAGCCGCTGAGCTGCTGCTACCATCTCCCGCCGAAGGAAATCTCCTGGCAGCCTTATCTATCAATGAGCGCTCAATGGCAACTGCAATATCTGCCTGCTCCTGTTCCTCCTCTGCTGTAGGTAGCACAATTTCTTTTCCTTTTCCCTGTGGAGTAGGGGGTGCACCCGCATCAAGCTCATCGATGGCTTCCTCGGAGTTGTCCTCTTCAGATTCTGACAACCCTTCCGAGGTCTTGTCATTAGTAGATTCCACCGGTATGGCAGGGGTGGGAGGCTGAGACACTTTAGCAGCTGACGGGGTGATGTCCGTCAAGAGTGTTGTGAAGTCGAGTCCCAAGTCGGCCTGGCCGGCACCCTGGTTGGCCTCGTTGGGGAGGATGGATGAGATATTGAACTCCAGATGTTGCATCTTCTGGAGATCGGTCTTTAATGATTTTACATCCTCCTGTTGTTGGGGTAGACCCCTCACGCCACCTTCAATGCTATCAACCCTCGATTCCAGCTTTGACAACCTTTCTCCGAATTCCAATTGTTGTTGTAGTAACGGAGTCAATGCTTGTTTTACCAGCGAAGGCAATGACTTCAAGAGCTAGTCCATTTTAGAGTTAGTATGCTGAACAATTAGACCCATTCTTGAAATGGCTGGCACGTGTGAGGTGGATGGGCCGGCGGTAGCTGATGGTGCAGGTGCTTCAGCAACAATAGGAGATGCAGGATCTGAGGAGATAGGAGGTTCTACGAGTCAATGTCTTCTATTGGAGTAGTGACAGGGGCCGATGCATCACTGATACGAGTGATGTCAATATCTCTCGTAGATCTCCCAAGTTTGTCTCGTTGAGGTAGGAATGGGACATCCACCTCTTGGCAAAGGGTGGTGATCAGACTTGGGAAAGGGAGTGATGTAGCCCGCTGAGTGGCTCTGATGCCAATTTCCTGGAATATGAGGCTCCCCACATCGATCTTAACCCCCTTCATTATGCATGCGATGAGAAGTGCCTTCTCAATGCTGATTTTTGTTTCATTTCTGGAGGGTACAAGATGAGAAGTGACGAAACTGAGCCAATATTTGGCTTCCCGTGTGAGGTCCTCTTTGTAAATTTTTCTTCCAGGATTGATCCAAGCTGGAACCCCCTTTGCAATGGTGGATGCTATCCATCCACGCTTATGTTCTCTGTTGGAGTACATTGCATCGTACTCCGCTGTGCCTACTTCCCAGTTAGGGAAGAATAATTCATTTATGTGGTTGCTGTCACAGAACACCGTCTTCCCCCAAACATTGACCGTGCCGGTGAAAAGTCTATTGCATCTATGGTATGGTGATCGTGATGCTCCATACGATGCATAGAATTCCCGGACCATCGATTCATTATACTCCTTTGGGTCCGTGGTGAAGTACTCCCAGTTCCTCATTTTGATGATGTCCAGGATGTGAGGGTATTGTTCTGGGAGCCCATTCAGACTTAACTTTTTCTCCGGTAGAATCCTCCGCTTGGCGAGTGCTTCCCGGAATAAAGATCTTGAACCTTCAACTTCAAAGCGAAGCTGAAGGTCATCTCCTTTCTTCCTCCTTGCCTCCGCAACTAGATCAACTTCCGGAAAACAATCCTCCTCTTCAGACTGGGAGGTGTTATGTCTAGCGGCATCTTTCTTTGCTCGCTTTGCTTGTTCGGGATTTGAAGTGGTTGAAGGCCTTTTGCTTTTGGGATGTTTTTTAGCCATATCTGCATAGATAGTATATGTTAGTGAAATCATCCATGTTTAAGACCAAAAACAAGAGAGATAAACAAAGTGTTTCAAGTATGCGATGTGATCTGCGGTCGCAGAACAAGGTCTGCAATCGCATAACCACCGCATTCTTCATCCCCATTTGTGAAATGTTCTGGGTATGTTTGCGGTGAGTCTGCGGTTCGCAGAGTGAATATGCAATCGCAGACTTACCAATTTTTCATCCATTGTATTCCTAGAAATTCTCGTGAGCAATATCCACAACAAAAAGGAACACTTCCTAGCGACACGATTGCAAATCCTAAAGGAAGTGGAAGTGGCCCAACTGCTCATATCATGGCTGTCACGACTATGAGTGGTAAGGTAGTACAGGGCAGAGATGATGCTGAAGAGTTTCAAAAAAAGGCTGAAGTTGAAAGAGATAATGTTGCTGAGGAAGGTGAAGATCCAGATACGGTAGTACACATTGATAAGACTCGAGAAGGGGTGAAGGATAAGGCAGAAGAAACACCAACCGTTCTTCTGCCAATTCCTCGACCTCCTCCCCCTTTTCCTTAGAGACTTGCAAGGAGAGTTGATGACAGTAAGTTTGAAAAGTTCTACGACATTCTCAAGCAGCTATCAGTTAATATACCATTCTTGGAGGCTTTCCAAGAAATTCCTGGGTTCGCAAAATATCTGAAGGAGTTGATTACAAAAAGGAGAACCATCAGGAACGAGGTGGTAAATGTGACTCACAGATTATGTTCTATCATAGCCACCAATCCAATTCAGAAGAAGGAGGATCCAGGAGCTTTCACTATCCCGTGTACTATTGGAGTGAGAGATTTTGCAAAGGCATGATGTGATAATGGGGCCAGTATAAATCTTATGCCTTTAGCCATCTATAAGCAAGCCAGGTTAGGAATGCCGAGACCAATGAGTATGAGGTTGCAGATGGCTGACCGATCCATCAAGAGACCAGTGGGCATTGTAGACGATGTAATTGTGAAAGTTGGAAAGTTTAATATTCCTGCTGATTTTGTGATCCTCGACTGTGCTGTAGACAAGGAAATCCCCATTATATTGGGAAGACCTTTCTTAGCAACTGGACGAGCTCTTGTGGACTCGGAGCGTAATGAAATTAAGTTCCGGGTAAATAATGAAGAAGTCACGTTTCAAGCCAGCAAAGGGATGAAGCTGCCAACGGAGTATGAGAATATTTCGCTAAATGGTATTATTGATGAAGTTGATGAAGCCATTGAGATGAAGATGGAAGAACAATGTTTTGTTGAGGCACTGGCAGCCATCTTGGTGAACTTTGATGGACATGACTTGGATGGGTTCATGGAGTCGGTGAATGCATTAGAAGGTCGTGGTTCCTATTCTTATACTCCACCAAAGCTGTCCTTAGATTTGGAGAATCGAGCCACACCTCCAGCAAAACCTTCCATTATTGAACCACCTAAATTAGAGCTCAAGCCACTTCCGTCGCATCTGAGGTATAAATTTCTTGGTTTTAATAACACTTTACCGGTAATTGTGTCGTCTTTGTTGAATGATGTGCAGGTAGAGCAGCTGCTGCAAGTTCTGAAGGAACACAGACAAGCAATCGAATGGACGATCGCGGACATCCGGGGTATTCCAGCAGGAATCTGTGAGCACAAGATTCAACTTGAACACGGAACAAAACCAAGTGTGGAGCACCAGAGAAGGCTAAATCCAGCAATGTAAGAAGTGGTGAAGAAAGAGATAATAAAATGGCTGGATGCAGGAGTCGTTTACCCGATTGCCGATAGCTCGTGGGTTAGTCCAGTACAGTGTGTGCCAAAGAAAGGAGGAATGACCGTGGTCAAGAATGAAAAAAATGAGCTGATCCCAACAAGGACTGTAACTGGATGGCGAGTATGCATGGATTACAGGAAGCTCAATAGTTCCACGTGCAAGGATCACTTCCCTATGCCTTTCATTGATCAAATGCTTGATCGGCTAGCTGGAAAGTCCTTTTACTGCTTCCTTGACGGATACTCCGGGTACAATCAGATAAACATTGCTTTGGAAGATCAGGAGAAGACAACGTTCACCTGCCCGTATGGGACATTTGCCTTCAGTCGAATGCCCTTCGGCTTATGCAATGCTCCAGCTACATTCCAGCGGTGCATGATGTCGATTTTTTCTGATATGGTGGGAGATTTCCTCGAAGTCTTTATGGATGATTTCTCGGTAATCGGGGAGACATTTGAGCAATGCTTGAAAAATCTCAAGATAGTGTTGAAACGATGCGAAGAAACAAACCTTGTATTGAACTGGGAAAAATGCCACTTTATGGTGGACGAAGGTATTGTTTTGGGGCACAAAATCTCTAGACATGGTATTGAGGTGGATAAAGCAAAGATTGAGATCATCTCCAAGCTCCCTCCTCCCACATCAGTGAAAGGTGTCCGTAGCTTCCTGGGGCATGCGGGATTCTACAGAAGGTTCATAAAAGATTTCTCAAAGATTGCACCCAATGTGTAAACTCTTAGAGAAAGATACCAAGTTTATCTTTGAGAAAAATGCCTCGCTGCTTTTGAAGAGCTGAAAACGAAGCTCACCACAGCTCCTATCATAGTCACACCGGATTGGTCATTACCTTTTGAGCTTATGTGTGACGCTAGTGGTGTAGCTATTGGGGTGATGCTGGGGCAGAGGCACAACAAAATTCTTCACCCAGTGTATTATGCCAGTAAGACGCTTAATGGAGCGCAAATGAACTACACGGTAACGGAGCAGGAACTGTTAGCGATCGTATATGCATTTGAGAAGTTCCGTGCATATCTATTGGGCTCCAAAGTGATTGTGTATACAGATCATGCTGCTCTCCGTTATTTAATAGCGAAGAAGGATTCTAAACCTCGATTAATCCGATGGGTGTTACTGCTACAAGAGTTTGACTTTGAAGTCATGGATCGTAAGGGAACACAAAACCAAGTGGGAGATCACTTGTCTAGATTGGAGGAAGCAGGAAGACAAAAAGAAGAGCTGGAGATAAATGATTCCTTTCCAGATGAGCATATACTGATGATATCAAATTCAGTTGCACCATGGTATGCTGACATCGCTAATTTCATCGTTAGCCATTTTATTCCAGAAGGGTTGGAATCATACCAAAGGAAGAAGTTCTTGAGGGATTCTCGAAACTATTATTGGGAAGAACCATTCCTATTCCGTGTCTGTGCGGATAACATCATTCGAAGGTGCGTACCCGAGGAAGAGATGCTACCAATCCTGAAAGCATGCCATGACTCACCAGTTGGGGGTCATCATGGGGGCAACAGAACAACTGCAAAGGTTTTGGAGTGTGGATACTACTGGCCAACCGTTTATCAAGATGCTAATCAGTTGGTGAAGTCGTGCGACCAATGCCAACGACAGGGCCCGATCTCGAGAAGACATGAGATGCCTATGAACTTTGTTATGGAGATTGAATTGTTCGATGTTTGGGGTATTGACTTCATGGGCCCTTTCATAAGCTCATGTGGGATGAAATACATCCTAGTGGCTGTGGACTTATGTATCCAAGTGGGTAGAAGCCGTTGCCTTGCCGAACAACGAAGCTCGGAGTGTGACCACGTTCCTAAAGAAGAATATTTTCACCAGATTCGGCACCCCAAGAGCCATCATCAGTGATGGAGGATCACATTTTTGTAAAAGAATGTTCAAAGGGCTCCTCGAAAAGTATGGAGTTAAGCATAAGGTTGCCACACCTTATCATCCGCAATCGAGTGGCCAAGTTGAAGTCTCCAATAGAGAAATCAAGAGTATCCTTTCCAAGACTGTGAACGCAAATAGGACTGATTGGTCAAGAAAGCTGGATGATGCTCTTTGGGCATACCGTACAGCCTACAAAACTCCTATTGGTACATCCCCATATCGGTTAGTCTTTGGGAAGGCGTGCCATCTACCGGTTGAACTTGAGCATAAGGCTATGTGGGCTTTAAAAAGACTAAACATGGATTGGGCGGAGGCCGGAGCTTTAAGGCTTGCTCAGTTGAATGAAATGGAGGAATTCAGATTTCATGCTTATGAGAGTGCAGCAGTCTATAAAGAACGAATGAAGTTCGTCCATGATTCCAAAATTTTAAAGAGAGAGTTTAAGGAGGGAGACCTGGTGTTGCTGTTTAATTCGAGACTTAAACTATTTCCAGGAAGCTGAAGTCCAAATGGTCGGGACCATTCAAAGTTGTAAATGTATTCCCTTTTGGAGCTGTCGAATTGGCATCGGAGGATGGGCTCCGAACTTTTAAAGTTAATGGGCAGCGAATCAAACATTATCTGGGTGTAGGTGGAGAAAAACACGTGGTAGAGCAGCTGGCTCTACAAGATGATCAAGTCCCGCCTACGGAATGAGTACTGAGACATCCTAGCATCGTCGTGCCGCGACGTTAAATCAAGCGCTTCATGGGAGGCAACCCATGTGTGGTATCAGTCATTTTTTTTTTTTTGATTAAACTGCACTTTTCTTCTCTATCATTATATATTTATTTATAAGTGTACTTAGTTTTATTTGAAGGGTTTCTAGATGCAGGAGTATGATGAATGAACACAAGAATGAGCAGAAGTTGTGGCAATTGCAGAAGAATGTTGAAGAGAAAAATGTAGCACATATGCAATCGCATTCCTTATATGCGAATCGCATTTGTGCCGCATTGTGAGGCAAAAAGTTAAGCAAGAATACTAAGCAAAAATGCGATGAAAGTCGAAAATATGCAGTTCGCATTTTAACTCTGCGAACAGCATTTCAACCGCAGAGAGCCACAGAGAGTTTAGCTAAAAGGTCAGTTGAAAATACGGTGGAGGTTCTCATTATGCGGTTCGCATTTCAACTATGCGAACCGCATTTCAATCGCAGACAGGTACAGAAACTTTTGCTCATGAATTAAGTGAAAACGCGATGGAGCGTACAAAAATGCGATTCGAATTTCAGTCTGCAAACCGCATTTCCGTAACAGACCTGTCAGGTATGTGTTCCCATTACTTTTCAAATTTGCCCCTTCATACTAAGTATATAAAAAAAAAAAGAATAATACCACAAACAAACAAAACATCCAACGAAAACAGAGAAAAATTCCGACTACTTTCATCGGAATATTCCACATCAGGCAAAGAGTTCACCTAGCATTAATCTAAGGGAACCCATCTATTTCAAGGTATGTACTCTTCATCTTCACCTTCAAGTTGTGGTTTCGAAACCCTAGGCGTGATTTTTCAATGAAAAAGTTAAAGTGTAGAAAACCCTAGGCGTGAATTTTCTTTTAATGAGTAGAAAACCAATCTTTTGGGTTTGATTTATCAATGGGTTGCCTATTCTTGGGGTTGTGAAGAGTTTTGCGATCCACATATTCAAAATGTGGACCGCATTTAGGTCGCAGTTCCTCAACCCTAGTGACATGAGGAAGACGACTAAGGCGGAGCATCTGCGATCGCAGATTAGGTCTGCGAACCGCAGACCCACCGCAAACACACCCAGAATTTCTAGCAATGCAATGGATGAAAAATTGGCAAGTCTGCAATCGCATATTCACTCTGCGAACCGCAGACTCACCGCAAACATACCCAGAACATTTCACAAATGGGGATGAAGAATGCGGTGGTTATGCGATCGCAGACCTTGTTCTGCGACCGCAGATCACATCGCATACTTGAAACACTTTGTTTATCTCTCCTGTTTTTGGTCTTAAACATGGATGATTTCACTAACATATACTATCTATGCAGATATGGCTAAAAAACATCCCAAAAGCAAAAGGCCTTCAACCACTTCAAATCCCGAACAAGCAAAGCGAGCAAAGAAAGATGCAGCTAGACATAACACCTCCCAGTCTGAAGAGGAGGATTGTTTTCCGGAAGTTGATCTAGTTGCGGAGGCAAGGAAGTTTTTTCTAGACTAGACCTTTGGGATTTTTTTAGGGACGTTAAGGAGGACGTGGTAGAGGTGATAACCGTCACGTGTGCCAAGGAGATGGCGATTGACATTGAATTCCCTCTTCTGGTTTTAATATAAATTGACTCCGCTTTGGTCACTAGCTCCGTAGGTCCCTAAGCAACTTCTCTCGTCACTAGTCACTATGGCCGAAGGTTAGCAAGCCTGCTCCCAGGTCAGCAGCGAGGTCAGCTCCATCTCCTCTTTCCTTTGTCTTTGTCTACTGTTCATCCTTGACCTTCTTTCCGAACTCGTTAACACAGGAACACGGAAGAAAGGAGATGACCTTCAGCTTCGCTTTGAAGTTGAAGGTTCAAGATCTTTATTCCGAGAAGCACTCGCCAAGCGGAGGATTCTACTGGAGAAAAAGTTAAGTCTGAATGGGCTCCCAGAACAATACCCTCACATCCTGGACATCATCAAAATGAGGAACTGGGAGTACTTCACCACGGACCCAAAGGAGTACAATGAATCAATGGTCCGGGAATTCTATGCGTCGTATGGAGCATCACGATCACCATACCATAGACGCAATAGACTTTTCACCGGCACGGTCAATGTTCGGGGGAAGACGGTGTTCTGTGACAGCAACCACATAAATGAGTTATTCTTCCTAACTGGGAAGCAGGCACAGCGGAGTACGATGCAATGTACTCCAACAGAGAACATGAGCGTGGATGGATAGCATCCACCATTGCAAAGGGGGTTCCAGCTTGGATCAATCCTGAAAGAAAAATTCACACGGGAAGCCAAATATTGGCTCAGTTTCGTCACTTCTCATCTTGTACCCTCCAGAAATGAAACAGAAATCAGCATTGAGAAGGCACTTCTCATCGCATGCATAATGAAGGGGGTTAAGATCGATGTGGGGAGCCTCAAATTCCAGGAAATTGGCATCAGAGCCACTCAACGGGCTACATCACTCCCTTTCCCAAGTCTGATCAGCACCCTTTGCCAAGAGGTGGATGTTCCATTCCTACCTCAACGAGACAAACTTGGGAGATCTACAAGAGGTATTGACATCACTCGTATCAGCGATGCATCAGCCCCTGTCACTACCCCAATAGAAGACATTGACTCGCAGAACCTCCTATCTCCTCAGGATCCTGCATCTCCTACTGCTGCTGAAGCACCTGCACCATCAGCTACCGCCGGCCCATCCACCTCACACGTGCCAGCCATTTCAAGAATGGGTCTAATTGTTCAGCATACTAGCTCTAAAATGGACCAGCTCTTGAAGTCATTGCCTTCGCTGGTAAAACAAGCATTGACTCCGTTACTACAACAACAATTAGAATTCGGAGAAAGGTAGTCAAAGCTGGAATCGAGGGTTGATAGCATGGAAGGTGGCGTGAGGGGTCTACCCCAACCACAGGAGGATGTAAAATCATTAAAGACCGATCTCCAGAAGATGCAACATCTGGAGTTCGATATCTCATCCATCCTCCCCAACGAGGGCAACCAGGGTGCCGGCCAGGCCGACTTAGGACTCGACTTCACAACACTCTTGACGGACATCACCCCGTCAGCTGCTAAAGTGTCTCAGCCTCCCGCCCCCGCCATACCGGTGGAATCTACTGATGACGAGACCTCGGAAGGGTTGTCAGAATCTGAAGAGGACAACTCCAAGGAAGCCAGCGATGAGCTTGATGTGGGTGCACCCCCTCCTCCACAGGGAAAAGGAAAAGAAATTGTGCTGCCTACAGCAGAGGAGGAACAGGAGCAGGCAGACATTGCAGCTGCCATTGAACGCTCATTGATAGATAAGGCTGCCAGGAGATTTCCTTCGGCGGGAGATGGTAGCAGCAGCTCAGCGGCTCTTCCACCGGCTTCGGACCAAATTCAATCTCCTCCTCCAGCACTGGCAGAGCAATAGGCTCATCTCTTCGCGCAATTGCGCTTCCAGGGAGCCCCTTGTCCTTTACAGCTTTTATTATTATTGCATTGGGGACAATGCATGTGATTAAGTTGGGGGTGGTAGCCTTACATTTATGCTGTGGTCTGTATATGTTGATTGAATTGTGGATGACATTTGTATATGCTTAGACAGTAATGTTTTGTGCTTTGTGTGTATATGTTATTGTAAGTAAATAGTTAGCAATAAAATAGTTAGCAATAAATTCCTCTTGTTTTTTCTTTTGTCGGGTTCTTTTTCAAGGGTGTAAGAGTAGAACCAGGCTGTTGAGTATAAAGTATATTGACCAGGATGGTATGTCTGTGGACAAACAAGTATGTAACCATATGGGAATTATAGACCGCTTGAACAAATCAATTATGTGAATTTGAGGCTCGCCCAGTAACTCTAGTTCTACTTAGAATCGTGTATTTAGACACGAGGAAAGCCTCGAGTTACTAAATGCGAAACCCAAAGTTGTAAACTATGTTAACCAAACAGTTGATGTGCCAGTGTGTGTGAGCTAATTGTTTTGATAGTTCTTGTGTTCATTGCCGCCATCTAGAACTTGCCCGGTTGGTTCTTCGTTTCTTAGAATACGTACGCTAAGTTAGAGAAGTGATCTTAGGCTTTCTTTGAGTATTGATAAAACCTTTCTAGCCTCTTTCAGCCGACCTGTGCATAATGACTATCACCAGTACCCTATTTTGAGCCTTGTAGCCTTTTTATTGGCCTCCGCATTACAACCTGATCCCATTCATCAAAGATGACTTCTTTTGAACCCATTCCTCCTTGAACATTGAGAATATTGATAAAAGTTAAGTTGGGGGTGGGGATCAATAATAAAATGGGCAAAATCGTGAAATAAAATGGGAACTCCGTACCTCAAAAGCTCGTGTTAATCTGTGGAAGCTTCGAAAAAATATATATATAATATACCACAAGTTTGAAAGAAAAAGAAGAAAAGAAACATTCTATATGTGTGGTATAAAGAAGCTTGAGAATCAAATGAAGAGGTATGCGAGTGGGGTTTAATGTGGGACTGTAAAGCTATTGAGGCCAAAGAAACAAAAATTTGAAAGAAGAAAGAGTGTAATTAGTGTTCAAGGAGGGAGTGGCCACTATTATCTAAATTTACACCCTACCCTTCCTTAAACCGACAGTACAAGCCTATAAAGTCCATATGTGATCTCTAACCAAAGTGTTCTTATAACTAGGCGATGAATTAAAATAAGGGCAAGCCTATGGCATGGCAGGTGGTGGCACTTGAAATTTTATTCTGAGAGCGAGTGTTTTAGTTCTTCTGTCCCTTGATGTTGCTATGATGAATACTGTGAGAGTGGGACTTTCTTTCTAGTGAGGGCACATACACTGCTAGGTTGATAGCCAGTTGAGCTTTGAGTAAAAGCAGAAGTAGCTTCAGCTGAAAGTAGCATGTAGTTACTTTGTTGAGGCTTAGAGTTCACTAATTGATTGTTTGTTTGTGGAGCATTGTAATGATTCAAAGGGGGGTACAGTGACAAAAACGGTTATACTTAAGATGTTAACAACAAACACCGTCCTTGGTCAGTGTTGCTTCATATTTGATAGGTAGAGTCTAAGTTAGGATGCTGTCGTGTTAATTGCTTGAGGACAAGCAAGAGCTTAAGTTGGGGTGTTGATGTGCCGGGTAATTTCGGCACATTTACCTTTTATTTGCTTAGAATTTTATTTGTTCTACTTGTTAATTATCATGATATTTACTTAGTTTTATTGTAATTTCAGTATATGGAGGAAAGAAACCCAGAAGCATGAAAAGAAGTCCAAAAAGCTGTCCAAAGGCAGGAAAAGAGTTCAAGAGTATAGCAGGTTCAATTCTGCGACCGCAGAACAGCTATTCGAGTCGCAGAAGTTGCAAGAAGATCGCAGAAGCAGAAAGAAGTTCAAGCCAAGTTCAAGTTGAGAATGCGGTAGCAAATGCGACCGCAGAACAGAAATGCTAACCGCATTATCATCGCAGACACGGACAGAGTTTGAGGTAAAAATAGAGTGAAGATTGCGATCGCATTCTGCGTTCGCAGAATCAATCTGCGAACCGCATTCTCAGATGCGATGACAAGGAAAATCACTGGTGTAATCTGCGATGGAGTGTGAGGATTCTGCGGACCGCATTCCTGCTCTGCGACAGGAATGCGATCGCAGACGTGCAACTAGGTCAGACGTAATTGCTGCTCGCCTCGGATTTTGGGCCTCTATAAATAGCCTTTCTAGGGTTGTGTGAAGAGAGATTGGTCAGAATTCAAAGTGCAAAGTACTGCTTTTGGTTATTTTCGAACTTAGAGAGATTTTTGGGTGATCAAAAGAGAGAAATCGATATTGTTGTAAGATGAATCCAATTATTCCTATTTGTTCTTCAATTTTTAACATATGTAGCTAAATTCTAATGCTAAGGTTGTGAACCCTATATGGGTGGAATGCTATTGAAAGGTTGATATTGATTTCTATTTCGAAAGAAGCTTGATATTTATTTATCTCTTGTTCTTAAGTTAATCGTTAATGGTTGCAAACATTAACGAGTGCTAATTTACACTATCGTGTCTTGGAAAAGTGAGATGGAGTTTGGTAGAGATAAATAACAATAATTCAAGGCTTTAACCCTTGTTTAACGTAATTACTTAGGAATAAGTATTATTCAATTTGGCGAATAATTGGGTGTTCTTAATTTTGACTCTTTAGTATTCGGAAGAATCGTAAGAGGATACGTTGTTTAAGTGTTGGGAAACCTTGGATGACACGTTAATAAGAACCGATTGCGTATCAAGTAACGGAAATCAATATCAATATCAATACATTCTGCTACATTAGGGGGAACACAAACCTTAGTATCTCAACTTCATATCTTTACTTTCAAATCATTTTCGAGCTGCAACTATTAGTTTACTTTTGTTTACATACTCAACATTAATTTACTCTATTTGGCTACTTGATTGAATTACGACTAAGTACAGTATCACTTTAATCGGATAATTATTTCACGCCTATTCCCTGTGGGATTCGACCCCAACCTCGTTGGGTTACTATATTTGACATCGATCGCTTACACTATTGTAAAGGTGTAATTTG
>MCJB01051877.1:59988-83717 GCA_002018475.1 Nicotiana obtusifolia
TGGGAGGGGGGGAGGGGGGGCGAGTTAGGGTTCTTTCAGTGTGGGGGGAGGGAAAAGCAAAATTTATAATTGGGGGTTTTGAGGGGAGAGGGGGGTCCGAAATTAGAATGAAAAAGAAAAACTTACTTGTGCGCGGTCGGGTAATCCCGTGCGTGGCCGTGCACGGTTGGCAGTATATTGGTGAATCTGCACGGCCATGTGTGTGGTCATCCCTTTAGGTGCGCGGCCGTGCAAATACCGCATTGGCTAACGCTCGAGGTGCCCCACCAGGTGCGCAGTCGCGCACTGATACATTCAAAAGGGGCCTTTTAGACACCTCAGTTCCAACCGTCCACAACATGTTCCTTCTGCACCTACCACATTGTAATATACACTAATTTCTATCTATTCTACGCTATAAACAAAAGTGAAAAATCTAACTAGTAGAAGGGTTAGAGGTAGTTCTGAGTTATAGTCATCAGCTTGACTCAACCGGCCATCCTCAACTGATTTGATGCTCGAGGATTTCTGAGTAAATCCTCTAGCAAGATACATTTTTAGCCCGTGCCCGTTCACTTTGAAGCTCTCTGTTCCGTCCATGTTCTGAATCTCAATTGCCCCACATGGTGATACATGTTTCACCACATACGGTCCTGTCCATCTTGACTTATATTTTTTGGAGAACAATCTGAGTCTACTATTGTACAGTAAGACTCTGTCCCTTTCATGAAACTCCTTTGGCTTAATCAGAATCATGCCACCTTTTAGTCTTTTCCTTGAAAATCCGCGCATTTTCATACGCGTCCAGTCTAAACTCCTCCAATGCATTCATCTACGCCAACCTGTGTTCACCTGCAAGACTAAGATCAAGATTAAGCATCTTAATTGCCCAATAAGCTTTATGTTCTATCTCAACAGGTAGGTGACGCGATTCTCCATACATTAGTTTGAACAGTGAAGTCCCTATGGTTGTTTTGAACACAATTCTGTACGTCCATAGATCTTCTTCCAGTTTTACAGACCAATCCTTACGAGAAGTACTAACCGTCTTTTTAAGAATTCATTTAAGTTCATGGTTAGCCACTTCAACTTACCCACTAGTTTGGGCATGGTACAGGGAACCTGTTTTGTATGTGACCCCATACTTAGATAGCAGTGCAACAAACTACTTGTTCACAAAGTGTGACCCATTGCCGCCGATAATCACTCGAGGTGTCCCAAAACTGGTAAAGATGTTCTTCCTTAAGAACTCACAAACCACCCGAGCATCATTGGTCCTAGTAGGGATTGCTTTGACCTACTTAGAGACATAGTCAACGGCCACTAGGATACACTCATAAGAATGTGACGATGGGAATGGACCCATGATGTCAATTCCCCATACATAAAAAAATTCACATTCCAGAATGGAGTGAGAGGCATTTCGTCGGTCTTGCTATTATTACCTGCCATTTGACACTTGTCACATGCAGTTACATACGCTCTTGCGTCTTTGCACAAAGTAGGCCAAAAGAAACCGGCTTTAATGACCTTTGTTGCAGTGCGATTTCCACCATAGTTTCCTCCAGCTACTCCATCATGGCAATGAGATAGAACGCTTGCCATCTCTTATTCAGGCACACTTCTTCGAATCACACCATCTGCACGTAGTTTAAACAAGAAAGGGTTATTCCAAAAATAACTTTTTACCTCACCCTGAAGCTTCTTTCTTTAATCACGAGAGAGGTCACGAGGCAACTATCCACCAGCCAAAAAGTTGGCTACACCAGCATACTAAGGTGGCCTTTCAAAGACCGCCAGTACTGGAGAAAATCTCCTCACTAGGGAATTCTTCCCTTATTTCAACTGTTTCAATCAGAGGTCTCTCAAGTCGAGATAGATGATCAGCGACTTGATTTTTGTGCCTTTCCCATCTTTAATCTCCAAGTCAAACTCTTGGAGCAATAGCACTCACCACATCAGACGTGGCTTGGACTCCTTCTTGCTCAAAAGATATTTCAATGCTGAGTGATCCATGTGTACAATCACTTTGCTCCCCACCAAGTATGATCTATACTTGTCAAAAGCAAAGACCACAACAAAGAACTTTTTTTCAGTAGTGGCATAGTTGATTTGAGCATCATTCATCATCATGCTTGCATAGTAGATGGGCTTAAAATTTTTATCTTTTCGTTGCCCCAGAATTGTCCCCACAGCTACATCACTAGCATCACTCATTATCTCAAATGGTTGGCTCCAATCAGGTGTCACCATAATAGGAGCTCTTACAAGCTTTTCTTTTATTAATTCGAAAGCTCTTAAGCACTCCACATTGAAAACAAACTTGACATCTTTCACTAGCAATGTAGTCAATGGTTTGGTAATGCTAAAAAAGATTTTGATGAACCTCCTATAGAACCCAACACGTCCCAAGAAACTCCTTATGCTCTTTACAAAAGTTGGCGGAGGTAGCCTATCAATCACATCAACCTTCGCTTTATCAACTTCGATTCCTTGAGCAGTCACGTTGTGGCCTAAGACAATTCCCTCCTTCACCATGAAGTGACACTTCTCCCAGTTAAGGACCAAGTGCGTGGCTTCACAACGTTCAAGCACTAGCTCCAAATTCTTAAAGGCAGCCCTCAAAGTCATCACAAAAGAGAGTGAAATCATCCATGAATACTTTTAGACACTTTCCGTTTAAATAAGAGAATATAGACATCATGCACCTCTAAAAAGTGGCAGGTGCATTACACAACCCAAACGGCATCCTCCTGTAAGCAAAAATACCTGACGGGCAAGCAAAATATGGTCTTGTTAACATCCTCTGGAGCAATGGGTATCTGATTGTAGCATAAGTACCCATCCAAGAAGCAGTAGCATCCATGTCCAGCCACTTTCTCGAGCATTTGGTCAATAAAGGGAGTGGGAAGTGGTCCTTCCTTGTTGCAACATTTAGCCTTCTATAATAAATGCACATTCTCCACCTAGTGACTGTTCTAGTAGGGATCAATTCATTATCTTTATTTTTCACTACTATTATGCCCCCCTTCTTAGGTACAACTTGTACTGGACTAACCTACTAGCTATCAGAGATGGGAAAAATCACTCCCGCATCTAGCAATTTGAGGATCTCCTTGTACACTACCTCCACCAAATTTTTGTTCAGCTTGCGCTGGGGCTGCACCACTAGCTTGCTATTTTCTCTCAACAGAATTTTGTGCATATTTTAAGTGAGTGGGGAGGACTTTAAATTCCTCATTAGGCTTAGCAGCCTCCCCTTTTAGTTCCTCCTTATCAACCACTTGATCCTCCATCTCAAGAGCTTCTTCCTCTTTCCTTATTTCAGGATATTCATCCTCCACTGTGCTAGACTGAGTAATACACCTCTCTAGAGTATCCCTCACAATCTTGTCAAACTTGTATTTTTCAGCCAATTCTCCAACAACGTCCAGCTTGAAACACAAGTAGGCGGACGCCGCATCACTGGGTTATTTCATCACCCTCTTCATCCGAAACACCACTTTTTCGTTGCCCACTCTGAGCATAAGCTTCCCTTCATAGATATCAAGATAGCTCTGCTTGTACATAAGAAAGGACTCCCTAAAATTAGAGGCACCTCCTTGTTCACCTCCATATCCACCACAACAAAATCTACGGGGAACACAAACTTGTTCACCCTCACTAAAATATCTTAAATGATTCCCTCAGGTAGAATGGTGGTTTGGTTAGCCAGTTTTAGAGACACTAGTATTGATTTGATCACTCAAAGTTCACCTTATAGTTTGCTAAATACAGATAGAGGTATTAGATTAATAGACGCACCAGAATCGCAGAGGGCCTTGTCAAATTTTTCACTCCCTAATGAGCATGGTATGGTGAAGCTTCCTGGGTCTCAAAACTTTTGGGGAATTTTATTTTGCAAGATGGCACTGCAGTGGGCGTTTAGCTTGACCACTGTTGTTTCCTCTAATTTTCTCTTTCTAGACATGATATCTTTTAAGAACTTGGCATAAGCAGGCATCTGAGTGAATACATCTGTGAAAGGAATGTTCACACAAAGTTGCTTGAGCATCTCCAAAAATCGCCCAAAACATTTGTCAAGTTTCTCCCGCTTCATATTTTGAGGGAATGATAGAGCTGGCATATGTCTACTTTCTTCAATCTCCTTTTGTACCCCGCTGCTCTGGCCTTTTTTCTCTTCACTCTCTTTCTCTGCTGGTGTCTCAATCTGCTTGCAAACCACCTCAGTTCTAGCTTTCACCACTGGGCCAGACAATGCTTTGCCGCTTCTCAGAGATATAACTTTGATATTTCCTTTGGGTTCTTTTCAGTGTCAGAGGGGAGAGTACCAGGAGCTCTCTCAGATAACAAATTTGCAATCTGTCCAATTTGTCTTTCTAGATTACGGATATCCATGTCCTGATTCTCGAATTTTTCATCTACTTTGTTGATGAATGCCTTCATAGGGTCTTCCATACTTGACTGGATTTGCTGTGGTGGCTGGTATTGCTGCTTCTGCTGGTTCTGAAAACCTGGTGGTCCTTGACTCTGTGGTCTGAGATTGTTTTGCTGCCATGAGTTCAAGCTCCCATTAGGTGAACTCCACGAAAAACCTGGATGTCTTTGACCCATAGCATTATAGTTGTTCCCACCTTGATAGTTTCCTCTATTAAAGTTCCCCACAGTGTTGACTTCCTCAGCTGGGTATCCCAATCCTGAGATGTCACATCCCACCTATGGTTGATTTTGCACCTGAGCTATCATCAGTTGCTTGATGTCCTTAGCCATGGCTGCAACTTGAACCTGCATTGCTACCGATGATTGTACTTGGTGCACCCTTGTTGATCTTCTTCGATCCCCTTGGTCAGTGGACCAATGTTTTGCGTCTTCAGATAGTTCATTCAGAAGAGTGACAATCTCTTCAGGAGTTTTCTTCATCAAAGGACTTGCAGCCGCACTATTTAGTAATCTTCTTGATGACGGGTTTAATCGGTCCCAGAAGTCCTAGAGCTGCATCCATTGCTCCATTCTGTTATGAGGGCACCTCCGCAATAGCTCCTTAAATCTTTCCCAGGCCTCGAACATTGTCTCCCCTTCACCTTGGCTGAAATTGTGAATCTCTTTCCTCATCCGTCCAGTCTTAGCCGCAGAGAAATATTTTTCTAAGAACTTGGTAGTCATCTCCTCCCACGTACGGATTGACCTTGTGTGTAGACTTCTCAACCATTGCTTTGCATCATCCTTAAGTGAGAACGTGAATGTTCTGAGGTAGATAGCATCATGTGATGCTCCATTGTAGCGCAATGTGTTTATAATTTTGTCAAAGTCCATCAGATGGTTGTTGGGATCTTCATTGGGTTTCCCTCCGAATATGCAATTCTGAATGGCCTGGATGCCTCCCTGTTTGAGTTCAAAATTATTGGCATCAATGGGCGGGGGCCTCATGCTAGACCGTTGTTGGTTGTACACCGGTCTTGCATAATTTCCCAGTGACCTCCCTGGCCTAGGGACTGCATTGTCAAATTCATCTTCGATCATGGTTCGGTTGAGATTGAACCTTCTATCCTCGTCGACAGTTTCATCCGCAACTCTACAAGCTGTTTCAGCTGCTACCGTGCTTCCTGTCGCTGAGCTGCCTCTCTCGCAGCTAGGTTCACCTCCTCTTCGTTGTTTACCATTGTATTCTGAGTTGAATGCTGACCCAAAAGTAATCTGCTCGATCCTTTCTCCTTTCTAAACTGTCGCAGGTTCTTGTTTAATTCTGGATCATATGGCACTAATTCCTTGGAAGAGGATCGAGTCATATACCGCTGAACTTAACCTGTTGCCTGCACACAAACAAGAAGAGCGTAAAACAAGAAAATAAAATAAAATATCTCCTAAATTAGCACCGAAAATTAATTCAAACACTACTAATCGCCAATCCCCGGCAACGACGCCAAAATTTGACGAGCGCAAAACCGGTGTATAAAATTTAGGTTCACTAATCAAAGATAGTATAGTATTAAATCATCTCCACAGGGATTAGGTTAAATGATGTTCTAATAAATCTTCAGCTCAACACTATCCAGGATAATAAATCTTTGATTTATGTTGTTATCGACTACTAATAAACTAAGATTATTGATTGTAAGAAATTAGTGGCAATCTAATGATTAAGTAGCAACGATTGAATACCAAGGTGAGAAGTAAGGGTTGTGACAAGATATGTGATCAACTATTATTCCGGGTAACTCTGTGTTAAATTCACTCTTAACTTCTATTGACTCCTTTTCTTTCAATAGATGATTAGGCTACCTTAGGGATTCAAATTCTTCTTCCGAATGAATAAGATTTCCCTTAATCAACCTAATAATATGTCCTATGAACATATGCACAACTACAATGAATGAATCATCTTTCGAAGAATGCCACTCGATTATTCTTCTAAACTGGGTTAATTGATAACTCTTTAAGCTCTTTCGATTACCTATGAGAGGCGTAAAATCAACCCAAATAATATGGCACAATGCAAATTGTAGCAATACTTCTCTTTCGATTAAAGTAAAACCACAATTAGCCTTGCAATTCAATTAATAACTCATTCAATGAATTCGAGCAATTAACAGAGAGTAAAACCCAAAACAATAGTTAAATCATGATATCCGTCAATAACCCTAAGAAGGTTACTCCATAGTGGAGAATTTATTCATCACAAGAGTATTAGAAGAACAAGAAGACATTACAATACCCAAAATCAAATAAACTTCCGTATTGAATGAATTGGATCAAGTATTTTGCGTTTCCGTTGCTTTTTCCTTCTTCTCTTGCCAAAAGTTGCTCTAAAAATTCTAGATACCATATTTTTAAATGAGCTAGGCATCATATAGGTCAAAAGGAGTCGCCTCCGAAATTAAAAACTAGGCTTGGGAAAAGTTTCTGGAATTAGACGTGCGCGGCCGCGCACTTGGAGGTGTGATCGCGCATATGCGGCGCACCTCTGGCAGTGTACTGCTTTACTTGCGTGCTCAAGTGCGCGCTGGAGGGGTCTCATGCACGGTCGCACACCTGGGTGAGCCTCCTGCTTATCTCTTCATTTTTTCCGTTAAATGCACTATTGTCCGTTGATCCCTGAACACGATCCCAACTTAATCCTTCAGCTTTACTCAGACTTCAAAACTCCAAAATAGCTCAAATTATCTCTACAACCTTATCGTAACTCAAAATCGCTTCTACAAGGCATAAAACGCACACTTAGTGCCAAATAATACTATTTAAAGCTCAAACACCAGTAAAGTGCAACGAATTAGAGTGCAATTAATGGCCAAAAATACGCAATTATAGCCTACCATCAATTCCTGACTAGAATATAGGGATTATGGAATATCAACCAATAAGAGTTGATCATTTATCTGAGCCTTGACTATATCTTAAGCTCAAAATTAAAGTGGATGCAAATTGATTTAGAATCAAATATCAGTTGTATTGCAAGTTGACCATCAAAGTCTTTCAAAGATGTGTTGCTGTATATACAGGACTCTCAACTATCAGTCTGTTCATACTTCATGCATATCTAATCATAATTTTTCAAAATTATAAGGAAAATGATGAATAAGATAAAATGCGCAAGCTCATGACACGTATTGTTTACCAGAATATAGGGATTATGAAATATTAACCAATAAGAGTTGATCATATATCTGAGCCTTGAATAAATAGCTCAAAATTAAAGTGGATGCAAATTGATTGAGAATCAAATATCAGTTGTATAGCAAGTTGACTATCAAAGCCTTTCAAAGATGTGTTGCTGCATATACAGGACTATCAACTATCAGTCTGTTCATAATTCATGCGTATCTAATCATAATTTTGCAAAATTGTAAGGAAAATGATGAATAAGAGAAAAGTCTCATAGCGCAAGCTCATGACATGTATTGTCCCTATTGACTCGATCAATCTCATGTAGTTATCCCTTAGGTTATGCCACATCGAGCCAAAAGGTACACGAAATGTGACATAGATAGGAATTTCGCAAAGGGTGTTCAATTTTTAAAAAAGTTACTCCCTCCGGTCCACTTTAATTAATTTTATGGTTGTTTTCACACATATTAAGGAATTCACCATTTGACATTAATTAACAATAAAATTGACCATACTAACCTTAATTTGTTCATTGAAAATATAACAACTGCTCATAGACTCTTTACTCCAAAGGCAACTATTGAAAAAAGAACTAATTCCTTCTGATATCTGAAAAAATAAATATTGTAGACCTTAAAAAAAAACCAAAAAATAAAGTAAAGAGGACCGGAGGGAGTAATAATTTTTTTTCCGGTGAATGGGTCCACCGAAGATTTTAAATCAAACCACGTAGTATTTAACTAGTAAACCATAAAGAACTTGTAATATAACTACAATTTTATAAATCAAAACAAACATAAAAGAGACAACAAAAGAATTTACAGTAAGCATAGGAAAAAGAGTTTGAGCGGGTTTGTAGCCTTAAGGTTTGTTTAAAAAGAAAATTATAATAAAAATCTACTTCTAAGATAAGTTGCTTATTTTTACACAAATTTTAAGCTTTATTTAAGAGTTATTCAGTTGAAAAAACTTGATTAAAAAATCTTTTCAATTTGGCCAAACAAGGTAGTCTCTATTTAGTTTTGAATAACAGGAAAATGGATAAAATACTAACATAGTGACAAGACGAATAAAAGATTGGTTGCTTGTTATTACACAAATTTTAAGCTTTATTTAAGAGTTATTTAGTAGAGAAAACGTTGATTAAAAAAGTAGAGTCAATTAAACCAAACACGATGGTCTCTATATAGTTTTGTATAACAAAAAGGCAGATAAAAATATTAACACAGTGATTTGAAAACTCCTCCTCACTTTGAATACCTTTGACCATTGGGCTACCTCTTACAACTGTATTAAGAGTATTTAAAATATAATATATGATAATATAAAGTTGTTTCGACCTATATACATGATATAATTTTTCGGAGAAGGGTGTTCTGTGACCACCCTTAATACAAGGTACCTACGCCACCATAACATATGTGCTCTGTCTTATATTGAACTCTACTTTCTCCTTCCTTTTCGATGTGAGATTTGCGTGAAGTATTATATGCATACCTTATTCGGAAGCTTACTATGGGTATAACCAGATGCATCAGAGAGTTAAACAGGTGCAAAAACAATCTCTAGCACATTAAGCCTTCTAAATATGGTGGTTTCCACATGATACTCCATTAAATTTGTCACAACAGATTTTTCGGAATAACTCAGTGATAGAGAATTTGACTGTAGATCAAGAGGTCACTGGTTCGAACCCGGTTGGGCCCTTTCCCTTTGTTTGTCTATTGGAAACAACCTCTCTACGTTCACAGGGTAGGGGTAAGGTCTGCGTACATACTATCCTACCCAAACTCCACTATATGGGATTATACTGGTATGTTGTTCTTATAGTTGTAGATTTTTTGATATATAGGGGATAAATGTACATATACTCTAGAGGCTGTAAATTGAAGCTGAAACAATAATGTTATATGAGGAGGACTGAGTTGTCCAATTGATTTCCATACATAGACTTAGAGTAAGAACATTATCATTATTGTTGTAATAATGAACTTTTCTCCCCTATCTTTAGGCCTCTCTAAAGTGTGAAGTAATTTTGTAAGTTTCACTAGCAAAACTGAGGGTGCATGTAGAGCTAAGTAAATGTTATGAAATTTCACGATTCGGAATTTCCATCCTCAGGACTGTGATGGAGCCTATTATTTCATTTGCTAGGCAAGCCAATGTTAGAATAGTTATTAGCAAATTTTAACAAAACAAATTAACTAATACCAATTAAACTGTTATAACTGAAATAGAACTGACAGAGAGTATGAAAAACCATATTAACCGTAATATCTAGATACAATACCAGAACTGGCATAACAAGTGTACGGGTGACTAGAATAATACAATTAATGATCTAGATGAAAGTAAAACTGTCTGAAATACAATAAACATTTAGGACAAGGTAGAAGAGGACTCCAGGGCTGCGAAGGCCGTGTAGTTGTACCTCAAGTCTCCGAACCGGTAATCAATCCGAGTAATCTACTGACTGTCGCTAGGACCGACTCGAAAATCTGCACAAAAAGTGCAGAGTGTAGTATGAGTACAACCGATCCCATGTACTCTGTAAGTACCGAGCGTAACCTCGACGAAGTAGTGATGAGGCTAAGGCGGGTCACTTACAATAACCTGTATGCAGTATAATAATAATAACAGGAAAGAAACGCGGGAAAAGTAAGGAAATTAACTTATGAAAATAAACTCAATCCACGAAATTAGTAAAGCCAGAAACACCAGTACTCAGAACCTCGTATAAAAGCACCGAAAGCTAACTTAGTACATCAAGGAATACAAAACATACAATCCGTTGCGGCGCGCAAATCGATCCTACCGTACAAACACAATCCTCCCTTATTTTACCAGTTACGACGTGCAACCCGATCCCACCATACCAACACAATCCTCCCTTATTTTACCATATCAATATCAATAATAACATGTAAAATACATTGCACCGTGCAACCCCATTCCACCATATAATTAGAATTAATATCATATTCCTCCCTTATTCCTCCATATCAAAATCACATATAAAATTCGTTGGGGCGTGCAACCTGATTCCACCAAATCAATATCAATCCTCCCTTAGTCCACCCGTTGTAGTGTGCAATCCGATCCATAAACAAAAATAAATAAATGTAATCAGCTTAGCAATTCAAATAACAAGAATCTCTACGATTAGCAAATATGAAAGCAAAACCATAAGGAATCTCGTATCAAATCAAGAAATGATACATGTAATACTAAGCAACAAGAGAAGCAAAATATATGATAGTGTAAGGGTACAAGTAGGACAATTAAGGCAAGTAGCAATTAGTCATGGAAGCTTGGAAGAAGCTAACATTTTAATACGAGAAATAAATGACAAACAGCAAGTTAAGGCATAGGAAGCAATTAAAGCATGTAACAATTAAGATATGGAATAAAATAATTAATGAATTGCGGAAAAGCATGGAAACAGGTATTTTGACGGAGTATATACACTCGTCACCTCGCATATACGTCGCTACACATGTAATTCACATAGCACATAGCTCAAGGGTTCTTAATTCCCTCAAATGAAGGTTAAACCCAACACTGACCTCGCTCCGCAAGCAAATCAAATCTCTACTGGGGTCTTTCCTCTAAAATCTGCCTCCAAACCAATCCAATCTAACCAAAATTGACTCAATAACATCAAATAATAGGACAATCAATTACAATGCATAAAGTTAAGATCTTTACACTTTTTTCAAAAAATCAACAAAAGTCAATCCCAGGCGTACTTGGTCAAAACCCGAGATTCGGACTAAAACCCAATTACCCATTCACCCCCGAGCCCGATTATGTAATTATTTTGAAATCCAACCTCAATTTGAGGTCTAAATCTCAATTTTACAAAAACCCCCAATTCTTCCCAAATCCCTAATTTTCTACCATGAAAGAACACGGATTAAGGTTAGAAATTAATGGGTGTTGATGAAAATGGAAGAAAACAAGTTAAAGTACACTAACCTATGAAAGGATGATGAAATTTCTCCTCAAAAACGCCTCTAGGCCGAGATCTAATGAAAAGATGGTGAAAAATGGGATAAATCCCGATTTTTGGAAGTTTAAATGACTGGGCGTCAGGTGTTCGTCGCATTCACAAGACACCGGGCGTGTTCGTGAAGGAAACTTCCCAGTTGGCTTATGGGATTGCAAGAAACTCTACATGTTCATGTAGGCTTAGCCCACCTCGCCTTCGCATTCGCGAGCCTGGGCTCGCGTTCGTGTAGAGTTAGAGTTCCATTCCCAGCCCCTACCTCCTATCATTATGCGTTCACGGTGGAGTGGCTGCATTCTTGAAAGGCTAACCCCCTACTGCTCCGTGTTTGCGTCCAAATCCTCGCGTTCGCAATGAGAAAATCCACCCCAGTCCCAAACTACTCTTCGCGGTTGCAGGAGTATCTTCGCGATCGGGAAGAAGCATTCACCAGACACCAGCAGAAACCAAAACCAGCATTTTTCCTAAGTTCAAAATCATCCATAGCCTATCCGAAACCCACCCGAGCCCCTCGGGCTCCAAACCAAACATGCATACAAGTGTAATAACATCATATGAACTCACTCGCATGATCAAAACACCAAAACAACACTTAGAAACACGAATCGGACACCAAAACAAAGAAAATTTTTAATGAAACTTAGGAACTTCCAATTTTTCAACTCGAACAAACATAGAAAAGTACCTGGACTGGTGAAAAGGTGTGGAAATCTACTTCGAATGTCCTCCTCAGAGTCCCTCGTGGCTGCCTCGATTGACTGACCTCTCCACTGCACTCGAACTGAAGGATAACTTTAGACCTCAACTGTCAGACCTGCCAGACTAGAATAGCTACCGGCCTCCTCATAAGTCAAATCCTTGTCCAATTGGACTGAGCTGAAATCTAACACATGGGACAGATCACCGTGATACTTTCGGAGCATGGACACATGGAGCGCCAGATGGACAGCTGACAAACTAGGTGGCAATGCGAGTCTGTAGGCCACCTCACCCGCTCTCTCAAGAATCTCAAAGGGTCTGATATACCTTGGGCTCAACTTTCCCTTCTTTCTGAACCTCATCACACCCTTCATGGGTGAAACCCGGAGCAATACCCTATCTCCAACAATGAATGCAACATCACAAACTCTACGATCGGCATAACTCTTCTGCCTAGACTCTGTGGTGCGAAGTCGATCCTGAATAATCTTGACCTTATCCAAGGAATCCTGCACCAGATCTGTACCCAACAACCGAGTCTCCCCCCACTCGAACCATCCAACTGGCGAATGGCACCACCTCCCGTATAATGCCTCATAAGGAGTTCTTTGAATGCTCGACTGATAGCTGCTGTGTTAGGCAAACTCTGCAAGCGGCAAGAACTAATCTCAAGAACCCTCGAAATATATGACGCAAGCGCGAAGCATATCCTCCAATATCTGAATAGTGCACTCAGACTGCCTATCCTTCTAGGGATGAAACTATACTCAACTCCACCCGCGTGCCTAATTCACGCTGTACGGCCTTCCAGAAGTGCGAGGTGAACTGTATACCTCGATCAGAAATGATAAACATGGGTACACCGTGAAGACGGACGATCTCGCGGATGTAGATCTCAGCTAACTGCTCTAAAGAATAGGTAACTGCCACTGGAATGAAATGTGCCGACTTGGTCAAATCTGTCCACAATGACGCATACCGCATCGAACTTCTTCTGAGTCCGTAGGAGTCCAACAACAAAATCCATAGTGATATGCTCCCACTTCCACTTAGGAATCTGTAGCCTCTGAAGCAAGCCACCAGGCCTCTAATGCTCGTACTTTACTTGTTGACAATTTAGACACCGAGCTACATATGCAACTATATCCTTCTTCATCCTCCTCCACCAATAATGCTGCCGCAAGTCCTGATATATCTTGGCGGCACCCAAATGAATATAATACCTGGAACTATGGCCCTACATCCTCAAAACCCCATCATCTCCAACAGTAACCTGCTTGGCATCACCGTGCCGCACCGTGTCCTTAAGTAAGCTAATAGGGATCATCATACTGACGCTCTGTGATGTGCTCATACAAGGAAGACCGAGCGACTGTGCAAGCTAGAATACGACTTGGCTATGAAACATCTAACCTCACGAACTGATTGGCCAAAGCCTGAACATATGCTGCAAGTGGCCTCTCACCAACTGGAATGTACGCAAGGCTACCCATACTCACAACCTTTCTACTCAAGGCATCGGCCACCACATTGGCCTTCCCGGGATGGTATAAAATAGTAATATCATAGTCTTTCAACAGCTCCAACCACCTCCTCTACCTCAAGTTGAGATCCTTTTGCTTGAACAAATACTGTAGACTCCAATGATCCATGAATACCTCACACGACACGCCGTAAAGATAATGCCTCCAAATCTTCAGCGCATGAACAACGGCTGCCAACTCTAAGTCATGAACATCGTAATTGTTCTTGTGAATCTTCAAGTGCCGCGACGCGTATGTAATCACTCTATCATCCTGCATCAATACTGCACCGAGCCCAATACGAGATGTATCGCAATGCACCGTGTAGGATCCTGAACCTGTGGGTAACACCAATATTGGCGTCATAGTCAAAGCAGTCTTGAGCTTCTGAAAGCTCAACTCACACTCTTCCGACCATTTGAATAGGGCACCCTTCTAAGTCAATCTAGTCAATAGAGCTGCTATGGATGAAAACCCCTCCATTAACCGGCAATAATAACCCGCCAAACCCAGGAAACTCCGGATCTCTGTAACTGAAGTAGGTCTAGGCCAGCCAGTTCTGAACTACCTCAATCTTCTTAGGATCCACCTTTATGCCTTCTGCCAATACTACATGCCCCAAAAAGGCGACTGCGTCTAACCAAAACTCACACTTTGAAAACTTGGCATATTAATGGCTATCTCTTAGAGTCTAAAGTACGATCCAAAGATGGTGCTCATGCTCCTCTCGACTGCAGTAGTAGATCAAGATATCATCAGTGAATACAATCACAAAAAAATCCAAGTAGCGCTTGAATACTCGGTTCATCAAATTCATAAATGCTGCTGGGGTATTTGTCAACCCAAATGACATCACTAGGAACTCATAATGCTCATACCGAGTCTGAAAAGTCATCTTAGGGACATCCGATGCCCTAATCTTCAACTGATGGTAGCCAAACCTCAAATCAATCTTCGAAAACACCTTAGCACCCTGAAGCTGATCAAATAAGTCATCAATCCTCGACAACGGATACCTTTTCTTGATAATGACCTTGTTTGACTGCCGATAGTCTATACACATTCTCATCGATCCATCTTTCTTCTTCACGAACAACACGGGCGTACCCCAGGGTGGGACACTAGGTATAATGAAGCCTTTATCAAGCAAATCTTGCAATTGCCCCTTCTCGACCATACGCCAAGCCTTTTCATAAGAAATAACTCTGCTGGTAGAGTGATTAGGAGTCCCTCTCCACTCTAATCGAGGCAACCCCGGTATGGCTAAGGTCACCATCTTGGTGTGACAGTCATATATAACATGATAAGGTGACAACTGATTCGTACCCAAGATAACATCAAAATCTACCATTTCAAGAAGTAGAATATCTACGCTATACTCCCAATAGTAATCACACACGAGTGATAGACACGATGTACAACAGTGGAATCTCTCACAGGCATGGACACATACACATGAGCACTCAACGAATCATGAGGCTTAACTAGATATGAAGAAAAATAGGATGACACGTAGGAATAAGTAGAGCCCGGATAAAATAGTACTGAAGCATCTCTATGGCAAACTGGAACAATTCCTGTGATAACACCGTCAGATGATTCGGCCTCAGGCCTAGCTGGGAAAGCATAACATCGGGGCTAGGCCCCGCCACTCTGAACTACGTCTCTGGGATGGCCTTTAGCTGGCTGGCCTCCACATCTAACGGTTTGACCTCCACCTCTAACGGCCTAACCTCTACTTCTGGCTGTTTGACCCCTACCTCTAGCTGGCTGAGGGAGCGGTGGAGCAATCGATGCCGGGACCATGGCACGAGAGCTCTACTGTGGCATGTCGCCCAACAATCTCTGAAGAACCTCTTGATGTGACCAATACCACGACACTCAAAACACCCATCCTACTGATGTGGCTGCTGAAGCTGAAGCTGATCCGAACGGGCCAGATAACCAGGGAGATAGCTCTTAATCGGGGGCGCACTGATAGGAGCTGATGGTGCACTGTAGGCTAGTTACCCAGAATGAGGCACATAAGGACCACGACTCCCTGAAGCACTATGAGATGCGTGAAACGCTGACTGAAATGGCCTGGGAGGATGGCCTCTACCAAAAGTACCCCCCTCCAAATGAGGCACCACCGAAATTATCGGAATGACGAGGCCTCTTATCTGACACCGGCCCCCTCTCCTGAGCACGAACCATCTCGATCTGCCTAGTAATATCTACGGCCGTCTAGAAAGAAATATCACTCCTGGTCTCCTTGGCCATCTGTAGCCTGAGAGTGAAAGTGAGCCCATCAATAAATCTCCTCACTCTCTCCCTCTCAATAGGAAGCAAGATAGTGGCATGGCGAGCTAGGTCCACAAATCGAGTCTTATACTAGGTAACCATCATACTACCCTGCTGGAGATGCTCAAATTGCCTGCGGTACTTATCTCTCAAGGTGACAAGAATGAACTTCTCTACAAATAGCTGTGAGAATTGATCCCAAGTAAGTGCAGGAAAACTAGCTGATCTAGTCAAAATATAATCTCTCCATCACCTCCGGGCAGAACCAGTCATCTAAAATACTGCAAAATCGACCCTATTGGTCTCAACTAGACCTATGTTGCGCAACACCTCGTGAAAACGGTCCAGAAAATCTTGTGGGTCCTCAAAAGATGCACCACCGAAATGAACAGGAAAGATCTTGGTAAACTTATCCAACCTCAACATAGCCTCAGAAGATAAAGCGGGCCTATCACCGGCCTGTGCCGCAATAACCGGCTAATTTACCCCAACTGGCGGGGCTGCTAGAGTCTAATATTGGGGAGCCACCTGCTCTGGGGTGTGAATAGCGAGAGTTTGTGCTCCTCCCCCATCCCGAGAGACGGCTGGTGCCACTAGGAATGTACTGGTCTGGGCCACACTCTCCATAAATCCCACCAAATGGACCAGAGCGTCCTGAAGCACTAGAGTGGCTATGAACCTCTATGGAACCTGAGCTGATCCAACGGGAACAGTCTGAGCTGGAACCTCCTACTCAAAATCCACCTGAGGCTACACTACAGGTGTTGCTGCTCGAGCTCTAGGCTGAGCTCTGCCTCGGCCTCTAGTGCGACCTCGGCCTCGACCTTTGCCCCTAGTCGTAACTGCCACAGGAGGCTTCGGCTCCTGCCCGGCTGTAGATGCAGTGCGTGTTCTCACCATCTGCGAGAGAAAAAGGATATAAGGGTTCAATCATCAATGATAGAATAAAATCGGACGATAGAGTAAGAAAGAAGTGATACTTTTTCTAAACTCCATAGCCTCTAGAAGATAAGTACAGACGTATCTGTACTAATCCTCCAGACTCTACTAATCTTGCTCGTGACTCGTGAAACTTAGGCAATCTAGATCTCTGATACCAACTTGTCACGACCCGGAATTCCCACCCTCGAGACCGTGATGGCGCCTAACATTTCACTTGCTAGGCAAGCCAAACGTTAAAATAGTTTTAAGCAATTTTTAACAAGTCAAATTAACTGATTCCAATTAAACATGAAATAACAAAATAAAGTGCGAAAAGTCATAACAACTGAAATATCTTAATACAATCCTGGATTTGGTGTCACAAGCGCACGAGCGACTAGAATAATACAGATATTGGTCGGAATGAAAGTAAAACTGTTTGAAAAAAAATTAATAGCTAGGATAAACTTCGGGGCTACAAACGCCAAGTAGTTGTACCTCAAGTCTTCGTCAGATGTCCGATCCGAGCAATCTATTGACCGCCAATGGGACCGACTCCAAATTCTGCACAAGAAGTGCAGAGTATAGTATGAGAACAACCGACCCCATGTACTCTGTAAGTATCAAGCCTAACCTCGATGAAGTAGTGATGAGGCTAAGGCAGGTCACTTACAATAACCTGTACACAATATAATAATAATAATGACAGAAAAGGAAATACAGGAAAATAAAGCAGTTAACTCATGACAATAAACTCAATCCACGAAAACCAGTAAAACCAAAAATACCAATCCTCAGAATCTCGTATGAAAACACTGAAGCCAAGACAATACAACAAGGAATACAAAACACACAAACTGTTGCGGTGCGCAACTCGATCCCACTGTACAAAAACACAATCCTCCCTTATTTCACCATATCAATAACAATAATAATAAGTTAAAGCCGTTGCGGTGCACAATCTAATCCCACAATATAATCAGAGTCAATATCATAATCCTTCCTTATTTCACCATATCAATCCTCCCTTATTCCACATGTTGCGGCATTCAACCCGATCCCACCATATCAATATCAATCCTCCCTTATTCCACCTGTTGCGGCGTGCAACCCGATCTATAAACACAAATCAATAAATGAAATCAATTCAACAACTCGAATCACAAGAATCTCTACGATTATCGAATATGAAAGCAAAACCATAAAGAAAATTTCATACCAAATTAAGAATTGATATGATTAATACTAAGCAGTAAGACAAGCCAAATAAATGACAACTAAAGGGTACAAGTAAGTCAATTAAGGCAAGTAGTAGTTAATCATGGAAGAATGAGAGAAACTAACATTTTTAATACAAAAATAATAATTGACAAGTAGCAAATTAAGGCATAAGAAGCAATTAAAGCATGTAACAGTTGAGACATGGAATAAAATAATTAATGAAATGCGGGAAAACATGAAAACTAGTATTTTTTACGGCGTATATACACTAGTCACCTCGCATATACGCCATTACACAAGTAATTCACATAGCACATAGCTCAAGGGTTCCTAATTCTCTCAAATCAAGGTTAGACCCAACACTTACCTCACCCTGCAAGCAAATCAAAGCTCTACCGGGGTGTTTCCTCTAAAATCTGCCTCCAAACCGATCGAATCTAACCAAAATCGACTTAATAACATCAAATAATACTAGAAAAATCAATTACAAAATACATAAAGTTAAGATCTTTACAAACAAAAGTCAACCCCGGGCCCGCTTTGTCAAAATTCGAGATTCAGACCTAACCCATTTACCCATTCACCCCCGAGCCCGAGTATGTAATTAGTTTCGAAATCCAACCTCAATTTGAGGTCTAAATTCCAAATTTACAAACACCCCCAATTCTTCCCAAGTCCCTAATTTTCTACCATAAAAGAACATAGATTAAGGCTAGAAATTAATGGGTGATGATTGAAATGGAAGAAAATATGTTAAAGTACACTAACCTATGAAAAGGTGATCAAATTTCTCCTCCAAATCGCCCCTACGCCGAGCTCTAATGAAAAGATGGTGAAAATGGGTGAAATTCCAATTTTTAGAAGTTTATATGACTTGGCGTTAGGTGTTCATTGCGTTCGCGAGACACCTGACGCGTTCACAAAGGGCACTGCCCAGTTGGCTTACGCGATCATGAAACACTCTATGCGTTCGCGTAGGCTTAACCCGCCTCGCCTTCGTGTTCGCGAATCTGGGCTCGCGTTCGCGTAGAGTAAGCTCCATTCCCAGCCCCTGCCTCTCTAACACTACGCGTTCGCGATGGAGTGACCGCTTTCGCGAAGGGCAGACCCTCCCACTACTCCGCGTTCGCAACCAAGACCTCGCATTCGCGATGAGTAAATCCACCCCAGTCCCCAAACTACTCTTCACCCTCGAAGAAGCATTCACCAGAAACAAGCAGAAACTAAACCAGCATTTTTCCTAAGTGCAAAAATCATCTGTATCCTATCTGAAACTCACTCTAGCCCTTGGGGCTCCAAGCCAAACATGCACATAAGTGTAAAAACATCATACGAACTCGCTTGCGCGATCAAAACACCAAAATAACACCTAGAACTATGAATCGGATACCAAAACGAATGGAATTTTTAATGAAACTTAAGAACATGCAATTTCTCAACCGGACGTCCAAATCACGTCAAATCAACTCCGTTTTGCACCAAATTTTGTAAACAAGTCATAAATACTTAAACAAACTTATACCAAGTTCTGGAACCAAAATTCGAATATGGTAGCAACAAAGTCAACCTACGATCAAACTTATGAATCTTTTAAACCTTTAAATTGCTAGTTTTCAACAAATTGCGTTAATTCAAGTTAGGGACTTTCAAATTCAATTTCGGACATATGCCCAAGTCCCAAATTAGGATACGGAACCACCGGGATCGTCAAAACATTGATCGGGGTCCGTTTATCCAAAACGTTAACCGTAGTCAACTCAAATAAGTTTTAAGACACAATTTCACATTTTCCTTATAAAAACCTTTTGAAAAAAGGACACGAACTACGCACGCTAATCCAGGAAGGCTAAACGAAACTATTCGAGGTCTCGAAACACAGGATTGAAGGGTAAAACTATATATGACCTATCCGGTCATCACATCTAACACCTACCTATATTTCCAAAATCTTTGATTAGATGCAAAAAAGTAATAGCGGCACAAATCCTATTTGTGTCATTCGCCCCGCCATAAAAGTTGATGGACCAACCCACTCTGTTAAGCCCAATGATTACTCTAGTGGAGCACAAAGCCCATTAATTATTTATGTAGTTAGAGGTTGGGAAAATTACGCGACACGTCAAACATCTATACTATATTTACTATCCGTAGCTATACTTTCAGCAAATTTACCATCCGTAGCTATATTTGAATTATATAGCAAATTCATTAAACAAGAGATTAATTATTTTGAACTAAAATAAGAGAGCAACAAGCTCTTGTAGCTTAGTTGGTTAGATCATCTTGAGTTCAACTCTCAACAAGAGCATTTTATTTTTCTGTATTTCGTCTTGGTTGTATTCGTTGCACGTTTGAATACAGTCGATACAAGTAAGTATCCTTTATATATACTCATGTATACAGTCGATACAAGTTGTATCCTTTGTATACAACCTTGTATATAGTCGAGATTACATTTGATATATGTTGTATTCGTGCGCGAAGGAATACAGTGACACAACGAATACAATTGACACATGCTGTATTTGTTGCGTGTTTGAATACAAGTGATACAAGGCTAGTAATAATTGAACAGTAGTTACGAATAGTAATTAGTCAAACAATAATTACTAAGCTCTAAACTATTGTGATTTATGAAAATTCCTCTTAGAAATTTCCATGGTTTAAATATAGAAAAATTACATTATTCCTAATTGGAAATAATTAGGCTATACGTCTATGAACCACCTAAAAATTGGACTATCATCTACTTTGATGGTGACTAACTGTCTTTTTAAAGTTGAATTAACTAAGCTTAAAGTGTATATACAGAATGTAAAGTTAGTTTCCTTCCATCACATTTCAAAGCAAGTGTCGCGAGTAATTGTGATCAGGTCTTCGAGTCAGCCCGCGCTTTTTCAAAGAATACTACACCCATGGACATACAGCCTGACAACTGTGGATAAAAGGTGAGAAAATAACCCGCCCTACATTTGCCTATGTCCTACGCTCTTACCTGTTGATCAAAAAGAAAATAGGTTAGTACTGTTCACCAAAGTTTGAGTCAAAGAAACTTGCAATGTTATACTAAGAAAATAGCATTAGTCTTTTACCAGAAGAGCCATATTATTATATGTCTAGTATTTAAATGAAGCTGGCACCTGAATTGATGTGGTATTAACTTGAAATGGATAAAATAGTGAATAAATAAATAGAAGGTGGTTCACGTAGGATTGTGTTTCTTCTTTGGCTAGCGGAGAATGAGATGAACGAGATCCTCCATGCTTAATCAAAACTTTTGAGTTCGAGTCCTAAAAACGCTTTCCTTTATTAGTCACTTCTTTTGTAATAGTCGACTAATGAATACCAAATATCGAATAATTTTATCGATAAAATAAAATAAAAGCAGATTATTCAAATTCAAATGTAGCATTCAAATATTTCACATAAGAAAATAGTATGGAATAGTATAATTAATATGTTTGGCTAGTGTTAACAGTCTTGAGATCATTTCCTACTTATATCATTAGTCCCTTTACTATTTCTTTTTCCACTTTTTAGAATCCATTTGTAGTTTAAGTCAGTGTTTTGGCCATAGATTTCAAAATTTATTTTATAAAATTTGATTTGGGTGAAATTTGATTTGAAGATGAAAATCTGTTTGGACATCATTTCAAAATATATTTCACTTTTTTTTTGGAGATTAACATCAAAGGTGACTTATATCCATAAGTTCTAAAAACTATTCAAAATACCCAACAATACCAAACAAACAAACTTGCTAGTCCTGTATATGAAGAACCTTCATTGATACCATTCATATCATTATCACAAACCATAGTCCTCATCATAGATAATTTTAGCACAAAATCATCATTTTTATAATGAACTACATAATACATTATCCTAAAATCATAACCAGATATTTTAATATCAATTGCTAATAAAATAATCACTGGCTACTACAATTCGTCAGATGTAATTATATTACCATCAGTCAAAAAAAAAATGACGGTAACAAGCTGGTGGATCAGTTGGATCATAATAAGTGGTGGGCTTTTTTATAAAATATAAAAGTTTGGGATAATTTTTGAAATTGTTAAAAGAACCAAATATAATATTTTAGGCCAAAAACAAGTGTAAAGCTATTTTTGAGATTTGAATTTTTTTTTTTCAAAATCTACCAAAATTTGGATGAAATTTATAAATAAACAGGTTTTGCCAAAAAAATAAATTATTTGGTGTTTAAAACAATATTTCGAAGTCATGTGCTCTATGCATTGATGCTCCAACCTAAGTTGTTTACTCTGGAAATCCTACTATACAGCTACAATAACAATTCCAAAATTACTAATTTCAAAATTAATAAAAATTATACCAAACATGAATAATACAATCCCACATTTTATCCCGTGAAAACAGAGTCAATAAGACTAACAACTTGTTTGGATGATTGTTAGATATCGTTTCATAATGTATCGTATTATATTGTATCGTCTATTATGTTGAATACAATATTTGGATATATGGTATCGTATGCCGTCATTTCATGATGTCAAACTCGAGTAATAAGATGAAAAAACTTATAATATCACAAAGAAAAAGTAAGGTACAATGTAGAATTATTATATAAAAATATAAGGTAAAGAATAAATTAAAATTATTTAATAATAAAGAAGTATAAAATAAGAGAAAAAAATAAAGTAATAACGCGACCATAATAAATCTATCTTTACGTAAAATATCACTTTCTATCGTTATATAACGACAAATACCAATATAATTTTATAAAATATAAATAACAATTAAAATAAATATTATATTTAAAATAATAGTAATAATCCGATATAACACAATAGCTAACGACCAACCAAACAAGCTGAAAAATTTCCCAAATCATTTAAAAACCCAAAATTGAAAACAGAAAACATTTTCTGACAGTGTAAACAGAGTAATATCACTTTCTTCTTTTTTTCAAGTAGTAAAAGTATATAAAAAGGCAAAGATCCAAATACTACAGAAAGAAACAATGGCTTTGTTTGATTCATCCAACATGGACGGCGGCTATGAGGAAGCTACAGTGGATCACGTCGATCCCTACGAGTTCGGGTCGGATCCGTACACGAACCAATCATCAACTCCTTTCGACGATTCCTCCTCTGAAGTTCCGATCTCCAACGGAAATGGTGGGGCCTACGATCTCGGCGGTGAAGGAATATTCAGCTCCGATGGACCGGTACTTCCTCCTCCTACTGAAATGCGTGAGGAAGGCTTTGCCTTACGCGATTGGCGAAGGTTAGCATTCCTTTTTACTCCGCATTCCAATTTATGTGACACTGCTTGACTTGACAGAGCTTTAAATAAAAGTAGACTTTAGGAGTTTGTGGTACAAAATAAGCCATAGCGATCTAGCTTATAGAGGCTGAGTCAGGATTTGAAGGTTATGAGTTATAAACTTTCCATCGAATTGATTAACTCGTCCTTTTAATGAGTTTTTAATTGATATATATATA
>MCJB01051878.1:0-26127 GCA_002018475.1 Nicotiana obtusifolia
GTGTTATTTTGGGGAGGGGTTGCAGGGGTTTCTTTTAGGTTTTGAAGCTGTGAAATGATAATGAATTATCAGGCTTTAGAAGCTTTTAAAATCCCTCTCTTAACCGACTTGGGGCTTTTAACTTTTAGCTCTTACTTTTGGCAAGTAGGTGATGCACCTACTTGTCACCTACCAGCCTGCGCAGTTCTACGGAAATGCAATTATCTCAATACTCCGAGATCGTATTGACAAACGGTTTGAAGAATTGGAAACTATACTCATAGACCTTTAATTTGGTAGGTAGATCACCCCGTAACTCCTTGTAAATTGGGAGAAAATCGCAGAAACATTTGACCTAACGTTTAAGTAAAATTGTGAACCTAAGTTGCGACAACTTTTGTCGACTTTTGTTTCATAACTCGTTTGACTTCAAGACTTATGAAACGGATATCATATCATTCAAATACCTTAAAACATGACATTTTGGTAATGTTAAACACCTTTCGATTTTCCCAAAAACGCGAGCTACAACTTCCTTAACTCGTTTATCCTTTAATACTTGTTAACCGCCCTTATACACCTTTGCATCGTTTAGGACCAATAGGACTAAACTCTTATTGTCTCAAAGGTAATTCCCTTCTCGAACCAAGGTAGACTATCTTACGGTGTAATCTAACACGTACAAATATGGGTTATAACAGTAATCTAACACGTACAAATATGGGTTATAACAAATTTTTCCTTTGTTGTTGTCACCAAAGATGACATTGCCTCCTTTTGTTGGTTTGATGTTTGAAAACTTGGATGCATCACCGGTCATGTGCTTGGAGTATCCGCTATCAAGATACCAAAGTATACTTGATGCCTTCAAGCACACCTGCAATCAAATTAATGATGGAGTTTTGGTACCCTAATATTTTTGGGTCCTTTGGGGTTAGTGGCAAAATTGTGTGTGTCACTTAGAGTGAGGTACCTATGCCTAGAATAGCACACCGGTGCAATATGGCCTACTCTATCACAGTAGTGGCATACTACATTTGGATTCCACATATATTTAGGAGAGTAATATGTACTTGGTTTATAAACGTTTTGCCTAGGATGTGCTATATCATTTCTCCTATAGAAGTTATTTCTAGGCTTTCTTGTGATTTGGTTTTTAGGCCTAGTATATTTCTTTCTAGGTGGTCTATTCCTAGTTTTATCCTTACTAGGTTGTTTCTCGACCTTGCCCATATTTTTCTTGAAGCCTATACCTTGTTTACCAACATGAACATGATCAATAAGAAGATTCTAATCCTTTTGAGGCTTATTGAATTTATGAAGAGAAGCTTCCAGCTTTTCCACATAAGCCTTAAGGGATTTGCAAGAATTACAAGAGTTATTTGAATTTTCGGGTTTATTGGCACTTCTTTTTCCGAAAAATTTGTTCTCTTCTCTAAGTCTCTCATTTTCCTTAGACAATTTTTCTAACTCCTTTTCGGAGTCTAAGAGTTCCTTTTTTAAAGAATTATTTTTATCTTTAATGCCGACAAATTCGTCAAAAAGTTCTTTAAATACTTTTTGTAATTCTACCAAAGTAAAATCGTCATTGGAAGAATTGTTACTAACCTCTTTGTCTTCTTGAGGAGTGTCCTCAATGGCTGTGAGACAAAGGTTTGTGATTTCCTCTCAATCGCTTGACTCGTTGCCGAAGTTATCTTCTTCCCAAGACATAAATTCCTTTCGGACTTGGAACGTACCTTCGTAAGTGATTTTAAGTTCGTCCCATATTTCCTTGGCCATCTTGCATCCTGCAGTTTTCTGGTATTCATCCGGATTTACAGCACAGTAAAGCAAGTTGATAGCCCGTGCATAAGCTTCAACTTTTCTTATGTCTTCGTCGGAGTATTCACTTTCCGATTTGGGAATCGTCTTTGCTCCAACCTTTTTAGTGATAAGCTCCTCACCATTTTCGATAATTTTCCACAATTTAAAATCGGTGGCTTGTACGTATATCCTCATACGTTCCTTCCAGTAGGTGTAGTTTGTTCCATCGAAGAGAGGTGGTCTCGACGTGGACTGTCCTTCACCTAATCCTGCATATACATTTCTAGAAGAAGAAGCCATAGATCTTATTCTCAACCGGTTAAGGCTTTAAAAGAATTAGCCTCTGATACCAATTGTTAGAATATATGCACAACGCTAGAGGGGGGGTGAATAGCCTTTTAAGGAACTTTACCAAATTTTCGCAATATGAATATAGAATTGAAAATGTAAGTGCGAAAATAAGATAGTGAGAAATAAAGTGCGGAATATAAAATAGAGAGTACACAACGATGTATATTGGTTCACTACAACTTGTAGCTAGTCCACTCCTCAAGAGACTCTCTTGAGTATTTCACTATCTCCGTTAAGCTTGCAGGTGCCTAACAAACCCTTTACAACGTGAATACTTGAGACACACAAGATTCACCAACAATGTTAAGCTTGCGGGTGCCTAACCAACCGTTAACAACACAAACACTTGAGTCACACAAGGTTTGCCAACAAATAAGGAAGAATCTCTTCCTTAACCACAACAAGGAACAATCTTCCTTAGATGTAGGACAATACAAAAATCACTCAAAAATAATCTCTCAAAAGAGTAAATGGAGTGAAGAAATTATAGCTCAAGAACACAACTTTCGACTTCAAGAAAATGGCTCAATATAGCTTAAGTGATTATGAAAACTTGAAGCAATGTAATCTTATGCTTTGTAAGTAGTGTTGTGTTGAAATAAGGTTTAAGAGGGTGTATTTATAGCCCCAAAACCTCATGTATCCATTGGGGGAGTTTGGCAAGCTTTTCATAAGCTTAAACAAGAGTTTAGGGGACAAAAACATTTCTGCCCGTTGCCAAACATCGATGTTTTCACTTGGAACATCGATGATTAGCAAAACTAGCCGTTATGCTCCAACGGATACCTAAAACATCGATGTTTACCAAGTGAACATCGATGTCTTCACAATTTTTAGGCTGGACATCGATGTTCATCAGTAAGACATCGATGTCTAGCCAAGGTTTAAGCTAGACATCGATGTCCAGACCTTTCTGGAATTTTGCCAGCGTGAATTTGATTAACTAAATTGTTTATTTTGTAAAACCAATTGTTTAGAAAATGTTTTAATGATTATTTGAAATCGTTTTTAAACTTTGAGCCAAGTTCTTAAAAACGAAAGATGATTCAAGATAACATTAAAACTTAAAACAAAATTAAGACTAAAAGACGACATCTTTAGTCTTCAATCTTTTTGCTTCATTAACTTGTTCCATGCATCAACTTCTAGTATCTTGAAAGCTTGACTTGTAGTCACAATAAAGTCCATAGCAATCTCAGTAGTTTGTCGATGATGGTTTGTCAATTATCAAAACCTACAACAAGACACAAAGTCGTTAGTTAAGGTTTCATGAACATGAATGCGTTTTCCAACAAAGTCAAATTCCGGTCAACTCTTACCACTTAAGCTTCTAAAACACGAATCTTTCTTTCAAATCAATCCCGAATCATCCAAAATCTGAACTCGACTACACACGCACGTCATAAGACATAGTACAGAGCTTCTCGAGACTTTAAGCCATTGAACAAAGCACTAATTCTCAAAACGATCGGTCGGATCGTTACATTAGGTATGGACCCTTTTAGTCCGTTGTTGATATTTATGTTCTCACAAATTGTTTCAACTAATTGATTGAGTAGTGGTTGGGTTCGGTATATACGTATACATTAAAATGAATTAGATGTAAACAGAGTGAACATAAGAAGGAATATAATTACACTATCTGTTATTGCTATTTACACAAAATAAAGCGAATACAGAGATCAAAGATAAATTAATTTAATTAAGAATAACAAGTCAAGTTGTAGGAACTCATCTTCTGTTAGGACATATGCATGGTAGAAGAGAAATACTAAAAGTAGGTTAAAAGTTTATCTAATTAGAAAACCATTTACAAAATAAATAGTTAAATAAAATTAAAATCTTTATTGTTGAAGAATTTTATCAAATATTCTTACTTACAAATAGTGATCTGAACAATCTACTATATTTCAAAGGTGTCATTCAAATTGTTAAAAGCAAATTAACTTTAATTGTGTGGTTAAAATTGAAGTTGAATTAAAATTGTTGAGCAAATTATGATCCAATTGTTCTTTATGTTGATAACTCCCAAAAGTGATAGTATGTTTGTTGTCAATAAATCATCAAGTATGTACATATTAGTTTGTCTTCAATATTAAATTAGTTAACGTAATAAGTAACTTTAGGTTGATATAGATTGATATTGTAACATGTATTTCTGTTGAGATAACAATAAAATATATTTTTTTGTAATTTAAATTAAGATATTATTAAATTATTTCTTTTAATTATTATTTTATATAGTGTTATTTATTTTTGAATCATGTTATATTTTTGTTTGTTTGTATCACCGACTATATGTGGAGTTATAATAATTAAATCTCTGCCAATAGTTATTCATATGTTATTTTTAATTTATAAGGTTTAGCATGATCGTATTATTATCTGCACATCGTGCGGATACAAATACTAATACTCCTTATCAGGGCAAACTCTTTTTTAAATTAAGAAGCCTTCTCAAGGGTAACAGATATCACGTAAATACAAATACTTAACCATTAAATTAGATTGCATTAAACTTGGATAGCACGGCAAAAGGCAAAAGCATCTCATTTTAGTCATACCCTAGTCGAAATACATACAAAACAAAGATCAAACAGTCAACTTTCACAGCCAGAATTGTAATAACCAAAACATCAAAATGGGACTGAAATTGACCGCATAAATCAGTATTAAATGATTACATGAATTAAAAAGTTACAACCTGCTGAACATATATAATTAACTTTGAAAAAAACGCATGGGAAAAGAAAATTGATTGTCAAATAAATTATAGATTTACTAGTCAAGTCTTGAAAATATGGAGATTTAATTAAAATTTGGACGTAGCTTATTGAACTTCTACATTATCAATGTATTTTAACATGTTATTTAGCCTTATTTTGAAGGTTACTAAACACGTCTTTTATGGAAAATTACTTGTAATTATTATATTGGCAACTTAATAGTGTAAAACTTTTATATTATTAAGTGAGTGGAAGTTAAACTCGTGAAACCTTAGTAACAAATAAGTGTCAATAGCCAAAACCTCAGGAAATATATATATTTTTTAAGCTCTCCTTTTACTTTTCTTTTAGATGGAGTATAAATTAGGACATATTCAATCTGATAAAATAATAGGCATATTTATTCAAAGGGAAAATTATCAAATTTGCCCCCTATGTTATGAGAAATTAAGCAATTTTCCCGCCCATTAAAATTTTGAAGTTGTTATGAAAATATTATATTGTGGATGTTCATTTATTACTCCACTATAGATAATCTTCCTGAAGAAGATTATTCGTTTAGTACTCTATTGAAGTTTATCTACAAGCAGCTGATGTTGGCAGGTTGCAAGCAACTCAATGAAATGATTTGCATCAGCTTCTTATTAAACAGGTAGGTTGTGAGCAACTCATGCAGACAGCTTACAAGCAGCTCAAGAAAAGCCTTGTAGCTGCTTTTAGAAAAGCCTTGCAGTTGCTTCCTTTCTTCTATAAATATAGGAGTTTTCAGTTCATTATGTACGTCAGTTTGAAGTTGAATAATATATTAGTTTCTCTCTATACTTGTCTTTGGTTTATTTACTTTACAAGCCTTGCAGCTCCTTCTTGAAAAGCCTCGCAGCTGCTTCCGTTCTTCTATAAATAGAGGAGTTTTCAGTTCATTATGTACATCAGTTTGAAGTTGAATAGTATATCAGTTTCTCTCTATACTTGTCTTTGGTTTATTTACTTTACTGTTTTTATTTTATAACACGTTATCAGCACGAGACTCCGCCATCTTGAGCAAATACTTTAAAAGTATCAGAGCTACGAACTTTCTTTTTCTAAATAATGTCAAATCTTTCTAAACTTGAATTTGTAGCCCTGGATATATCGGACAAAAGCTACATGTCTTGGGTTTTTGATATGGAAATTCATCTTGATGCGATGGGTTTGGCAGACACCATCAAGGATAAAATCAAAAGCATCAAACCAAGACCGTGCCAAAGCAATGATATTCCTACGATATCGCCTTGATGAGGGCTTAAAAATAAAATATCCTACTGTTAAAGATCCAGTCATATTGTAGAATAATTTAAAAGAAAGATAGACTACCTGGAGATGGTCGTTCTTCTACAGGCACGTTATAACTGGACTTATTTAAGACTACAAGATTTTAAATCTATCAGTGAGTATAATTCTGCTATGTTTAAAATTATTTCCTAATTGAAATTATGTGGTGATAATATTACTGATCATGATATTTCGAAAAAAACTTTCACCACTTTTCATGCCTCGAATATGCTTCTGCAGCAACAATATCAAGAGATGGTATTCAAAAAGTATTCTAAACTTATTTCACATCTTCTTGTGGCCGAGCAACATAATGGGCTATTAACAAAAAACCATGAAAGCTGACCTATTGGTTCTTGTCCATTCCCTGAAGCGAATGAGGCGAACTTCCACCAAACTAAGCGTGGGAGAGGTCGTGGCCCCAGCCATTGTCATTCCGTGGTCTGGGAAGAAAATCAAATAATGGTAATTGTAATGCACCAAAGAACCCTCCTAACCACCAGTAGTGGAAAAGAAAGGAACAAAAGCATGACGTGGTGCAAGCAACAAATGCAATAAATGCATGTTATAGATGTGGAGGGAAAGAGCATTGGTCACATACCTATCGTACGCCAAAACACCTAGTAGAGCTTTATCAAGCCTCCCTAAAGAAGACAGAGAAAAATGTTGAAGCAATTTTTATTCTGAAGATAATTTAGACTTCATACATTTGGATGTAGCTGATTTCTTCGCACTCCTAAAAGGAGAAATTAGTCATGTGATCGGTGATGAATCTGTAGAAATATAAATGTTTTAATTTTTGTTATTTGTAGTAGATAGAATGGTTATGTAATTGTTATACATAAATAATGATATGTAACAACCCGGCTGATTATTTGAGGGTTGTAACCCCATTCCCCCCATTTACTGCTCATTTTATGCTTTATAGTTGTTTTGTGACTTGCCGGAGTAGTTGGTTCGGTTCCGGGGAGATTTTGGAAAGAATTGAGACACTTAGTCTCAAGGTTGGAAGCTTAAGTTGAAAAGGTTGACAAGATGTAAACTTATGTATAAACGACTCCGAAATAGAGTTTTGATGGTTCCTTTAGCTCCGTTTGGTGATTTTGGACTTAGGCGCGTGTCCGGATTTTGATTTGGAGGTCCATAGTTTAATTAGGCTTCAAATGGCGAAAGTTGAAAATTTGAAAGTTTAACCGAGAGTTGACTTTGTGGTTACCGAGATCGGATTGGGGTTCCGAAAGTTGGAGTAGGTATGGTGTCAATTGTGACTTGTGTGCAAAATTTGAGGTCCTTCGGACGTGATTTGATAGGTTTTGGCATCGAATGTAGAAGTTAGAAGTTCAAAAGTTCATTAGGCTTGAATCGATGCGCGATTCGTGGTTTTAGCGTTGTTTTATGTGATTTGAAGGCTTGACTAAGTTTGTATGATAGTTTAGGACTTCGTGGTAGGTTTAGTTGAGGTCCCGGGAGCCTCGGGTGAATTTCGGATGGTTAACGGATTGGAATTTGGACTTGGAGATGGCTAAAGCTGCAGATTTCTGGTGTCTAGTTTCCTTCTTCGCGTTCGCGATAGGAGTCCAGCTTTCTGCGAAGGATATCTGGAGGCAGGTGAAGATTTTTTCTTCGCTTTCATGAAGTGGGAGCCGCGTTAGCGAAGGTCTGGATAGATAGTGCATCGCGAATGCGAGAAGGGGGTCACGTTCGCGAAGAAGAGGGAAGCGGACTGGGACCCCACGCGTTTGGTCTATGTATTTGCGGAAGGGGGGTGATCACGTTCGGGAAGCTTGGGTCAGTAATACATCGCATTAGCGAGTGGTACCTCGCATTCGCCTAGAAGATGTTTGGGCGGCAGATTGATTTGTTCTATGCGAATGCGAGAAGAGAGTCGCGTTCGAGAAGAAGTGTCACCTGGGCAGACTTAAAAATGAGGATTTGAGTTCACAACACAGATTTGATTTTGGGAGCTCGGTAGGAGGCGATTCTTGGAGAGATTTTCAAGTAGGTAATTGGGATAAGTGATTCTTACTTAGTTTTGATTAAATTCCATGTGTATATATTTTATTTCATCATTTAATTAGCGAGTTGGTGTGAAAATTTTGGGCGAAAATGGAGGAAAGTTCTTAGGCCGAATTTTGGGAATTTGATTGAGATTTTGGTATTGGATTTGAGTAATTTTGGTATGGGTGGACTCTGTTGAATGGGTGTTTGGATTTTATGACTTTTACCCTATTACAAGACGTGGGCCGGAGGGCCGACTTTTGAGTTGACTTTTGACTTTTGATTTATAACTTAGTAATTTCATATGGAATTGATTCCTTTAGCTCATGTTGATTGTATCGAACTATTTCTGACTAGATTCGAGGCATTTGGAGGCCCTTTAGCGAGGCAAGGGCTTGTTAGAGTAGAGTTTCGCACAGTTTGAGGTAACACTTATAAGCTTGGTTCTAAGGGTATGAAGCCCTTAATTTCGTGATTATGTGAATGGTGTGAGGTGACTCATGTGCTAGGTGACGGGCATATAGGCATGCACCGTGTGAATTATGATTTAGTTGATTCCATGAAACTGTGTAGCTATCTTATCTGAACATCTTTACTGTACTCTATTGGTAGAGCACTTGAGCTATAATTCATGCTAGAAATCATGTTTAGGCTGTATGCTGACACTATTGGGACCCACTGTGGTCGTACTTTGTTGTTGAACTAATTGCCTAATCTGTCAATTTGTACTCAGTCACAATTATTGCTTGCATATTATCTAAGTCTCTATTGTCTTTACTTGTTATATCATATCATCATTTGTGGGTTGAATATCGTGATTCTGGTGTCCCGAGAGGCTGGAGAAGTTATTAGCTAAGTGAGGCTGAGGGCCTACTATGATTAGTATTTATGGGATCGGGTTGCACGCCGCAACATATTTATTGATTCATGCCAGGATTTGGCTTATTATAGTGCTTAGGATGGATCGGCCCCTCGTAGTCTGCACACCCACAATGGGCGCATGCTAGCGGTTATGACATTTAGGTTGGATCTGCCCTGTTATGTGTTAAGTTTTATTGTGAAATCTGAAAGCATGTCTAAATTCTTGTGCCTTCATTTGTAGAATGTAATTATTTGAGATATCATTGTCATATTTTCTGTAACTTTCCGTATTGTTAAATGCTGAAAGTGGACCGTAATAATTGGACTTGTCACTACTTTCAGTCCAAAGGTTAAATTTGTTACTTATTAAGTTGGTTGTACTCAAGCTACAACCTGCACCTCGTGTGCAGATCTAGGTGCTTCCGGTTACGGCGGTTGTTGATTTGTAGAGGCCAGACCTTTGGAGATCATCGAGATAGCTACTTCGCGTTCGCGGACCTTGTCTATCCTCCCTAATCTTTCAGTTTATTTATTCAGTTTTACTTCTAGATAATGTATTATACTTTGTCATTTCGCAGATGCTCATGTACTCAGTGACACCCTGGTTTTGGAAGAATTTATGTTTGAGTTATGATTTCCTACCATTATTTAAGAGATTTTCCTTTATTTAAACTATTTTAATATCTTTCAAAGTTTTGAAGTGTTGGAAATGTCTGAATAATCGGCTTGCCTAGTACCACGATAGGCACCATCACGACGAGTTGGTTTTGGATCGTGACATGATATTTACTATAATATATTTTATTTATGTCATTTTGAAGAATATGAATAATCCTCAAATTATGTTTGGATCAAAGACCAATTATGAAGATATTTTTGTAATTGATAGTGGAACAACTCATGCCATACTCAAAGATTAAAAATACTTTTCTTATTTGCATAGGAAAAAAGTAAATGTTTCTACAATTTCTGTCTAAGGGAACAAAACTTATTATAGACAATGCATTGTTCTCCTCCAAGTCCCGAAGAAACTTGTTGAGTTTTATAGATATCTGTCGAAATGGGTATCATGTTGAGACGATAAATAAAATGAATGTGGAATATCTTTGTATTACAAAGAATATTTCTGGCCAGAAGTGCATTGTAGAAAAGTTACCAACTTTATCGTCTCCTTATACTATTCAAAGATCAGTGTAGTTGAAGCACACTCTATCGAAAACCAGAAGTTTACTGATTCAAATAACTTTCTGCTTTGGCATGACCGCTTGGGCATCCTGGATCAATAATGATGAGACGAATTATTGAAAATTTAAGTGGGCATGCATTAAAGAACCTGGAGATTCTTACAAATGATGAATTTTCTTGTGATGCTTGTGTTATCAAGGCAAAATTATCACTAGACCATCACAAATGAAAGTTGGCATGGAATCTCATGCCTTAGAACGTATAAATGGGATATGTGGACCTATTCACCCACCAAGTAGTCTCATGTGTGCCTACTATCATCTCACAAACTGGCGTTTGCAAATCTATTAGCCCAAATAATTTGATTAAGGGCACAATTCTCAGATTATCCTATAAAGACTATTCGCCTTGATAATGCTGGAGAATTCTCATCTCAAGCTTTTGATGATTATTTTCTATCAATTGGGATAAAAGTCGAATATTCTGTAGCTTATGTTCATACTCAAAACGGCCTTGCAGAGTCATTTATTAAACGCCTGTAATTGATAGCAAGATCATTACTTATGGAAATAAAATTGCCCACCACTATTTAGGGCTATGCTATCTTGCATGCAACATCACTTATTCATCTCAAACAGACACATTATAATAAATATTCCATCACAATTAGTTTTTGATCATGAACTAAATATTGCTAATCTATGAATTTTTGGATGTGCTGTATATGTGCAGTAGCACCACCACAGCGCAGTAAGATAGGCCCGGGAAAAGGTTAGGAATATATGTTAGGTTTGAATGATCCTCTACTATTCGCTATCTTAAACCACTAACAGGAGATTTATTTACTGCTTGATTTATAGATTGTCGATTTGATGAAACAAATTTCGCACAATTAGGGGGAGCGAAAAAGGAAATCAAAAGAGAAGTTGTGTGAAAAGCTCCATCATTATTTCATTTTGATCCACGTATCTTTATATGTAATTAGGAGATCCAGAAGATTATCCATTTGCATAATATATCAAATCAAATGCTAGACACATTTCCTGATTTGAAAAGGATAACTGCGTCACATATCCATGCAGAAAATATCCCTATCCGAATTGATGTCCCAATAGGACCATCTACTAGTATGAGAGCCAGTGAACCTAAAATACGCCTGAAGCGTGGTAGGCCTTTGGTTTCTAAGGATAGAAATCCTAGGAAAAGAAAATCGACAAATTATCAAAATAATACTATGAAGGGATCTTCTAAAGAGACCTAAGATCTTATTAGTTCTGAGATTTTTGAAGAAATAAATGAACCCGAGACTTAAGTGAGTGAGGAAATTTTAATAAGTTCTACTGGTGATGGAATTAATTTAAATCGATCTGAAATAATGGTGGATAATATTTTTACATATAATGTTACACTTAACATTATGCATGATAGTGAGGATCTTGAATCCCGATCTGTCGAAGAATATCGTTAAAGATCTTATTGGCCAAAATGACAAGAGGCAATTAAATTAGAATTCAACGCACTTGCTAAAAGAGAGTTCTTTGGCCAATAGTCCAAACACCTGCTGGTATAAAACCAGTTGGTCATAAATGAGTTTATGTGCGAAAAAGGAATGATAAAAATTAAACTGAAAGATACAAAGCTCGTCTTGTCGTGCAAGGATTGTCACAACGACCTGGAGTCGTTTTTGATGAAACATACGCACCTGTTATAGATACTATAACATTTCAATATCTCATCAGTTTGGCCCTACATGAAAGGCTTGAAATACATCTAATGGATGTAGTTATAGCTTATCTGTACGGGTCACTTGATAATGAAATTTATATGAAATTACCTAAAGGATTTAAAATGCTTGAAGCAAATTTAAATATGTATTCAATCAGATTACAAAGATCTTTGTACGGTTTAAAATAATCTGGGCGCATGTGGTATAATCGCCTCAGTGAATATTTGCTGAAAGAAGGTTACATAAATAATGTTATTTGTCCATGTATTTTTATAAAGAAAATGACATCATAATTTGTTATACTTGCTGTCTATGTTGATGACATAAATCTTGTTGGAACTCCAGAAGAGCTAAAGACAATCGAATATCTTAAGAAAGAATTTGAGATGAAAGATTTTAGAAAGATAAAACTTTGTCTTGGTCTGCATATTGAACATTTAGCAGACAATATCTTTATCCATCAATCTACGTATACAAAAAGGGTCTTAAAACGCTTTTACATGGACAAAGTGCACCCATTGAGTACACCAATGATTGTTCGATCACTTGAATTGAATGAGGACCCGTTCCGACCTCCAGAAAAGGATGAGGAACTCCTTGGTCCTGAAACACCCCTATCTTAGTGCAATTGGTACACTTATGTATCTTGCTAAAGCTAAAGATCTGACATAGCATTTTCTGTTAATTTACTAACAAGATATAGCTTTTCTCCTACACGGAGATATTGGTACGGGATTAAGCATATATTGTGATATTTAAAGGGAACTCTTGATATGGGTTTGTTTTATGCTAACAAAGGTAGTGCATATCTTGTTGGTTATGTCGATACAGGTTATTTATTTGATCCCCGTGAAGCTCGGTCTCAAACCGGGTACGTGCTTACATGTGGAGGTACATAATATTTATTCATGAAGCAAACAGGAAATATGTATGGTTGAGATTAGTGATTCATTTTATTCGAGAAAAATGTGGTTTGGAATGAGATAAAAGATCCACAATTTTATACGAAGACAATGTTGCATGCATAGCCCAATTTAAGGGAGAATTTATAAAAGGAGATAGAACGAAGCATATTTCACCACAATTATTCTACATACATCATCTTCAGAAAAATGGTGACATTGATGTGCAACAAGTTTATTCAAGTGACAATCGGACATATTTATTCACAAAATCTTTGCCAACTTCAATTTTTGAGAAGATGGTATACAAGATTGGAATGCGGAAACTCAAATATTTGAAACAAGATTTTCATCATGGGGAGTGAAATACGATAAGTACTCTTTTTTCCTTACTAACGTTTTCCTCATGGGGTTTCTTCTTGTAAGGTTTTAATGAAGCAGCTAGAAATGGTATTACTTAATATGTGTACTTTTTTTTCTTCACTATAATTTTTTCCATTGAATTTTTCCTGATAATGTTTTAATGAGACACATTATCTTTAATGAACATTTAAGGCGGAGTATTATGAAAATATTATATTGTGGATGCCCATTTATTACTCCGCTATAGATAATCTTCTTGAAGAAGATTATCCGTTTAGTACTCTATTGAAGTTTATCTACAAGCAGCTGATGTAGGCAGGTTGCAAGCAACTCAATAAAATGATTTGTAATAGTTTCTTATTAAACAGGTAGGTTGCGAGTAGTTTATGCAGACAACTTACAAGCAGCTCAAGAATAGCCTCGCAACTACTTCCTAAAAGCTTTGCAGCTGCTTCTTGAAAAGCCTCGCAGCTGCTTTCTTCCTTCTTTAAGTAGAGGAATTTTTAGTTCATTATGTACATCAATTTGAAATTGAATAATATATCAATTTATCTCTATACTTATCTTTAATTATTTACTTTATAGTCTTTATTTTAGAACAGAAGTAATTTATCTATGTCATTAAGAATAAGTCTTGTCAATCTTAAGGTAATCTTAAACCGTCGTCAAAATTTAAGAGGTAAATTGGTTTTCCGAAAAATTGGACATGTAAAGTTTACTTATTTCACATTGACAATGATAAGTTCGAGATAATTTGTTATTGGCAAACACATTTATGGACCAAAAGTGGCAATTCTGAATAATACAAGGGTAAATTTGAACCTTTCTCCTCATTCAAACGCACGAGTTTGCCCTTCTCCTTCTATTTCTGTTGTGTCTTAATATTGTAGCTTCGGCCGGTGGGACAGAGAGTGATAGACTGAGGCTCAGAGGAGCTCGCGGGACAAAAAATGTTCCAACCAACAGACGGCGGTTACACAAACGGCTACCACCACGACGGCGCTGCCTCCTCCGCCGCCGGAATCTCAAGCGGTCATCGAGTACGCAGGGGAAGCCGCGGCAGGTCACGTGGCCGTAGAAGCGGCGTTACTGGTAGCGAAGGTGTTCCTAGGGTTTCTCAATGGCAACAACATCAACAGCAGAACGAATACGAGGAGGAGGAAAGGGAAAAACCTACTCCTCCTTGTACAGAGTTTGATACGGCATATTTCAACTCATACGCTCATGTTGGCATTCACGAAGAAATGATTAAGGTACCATTTTGTAAAAAGATCTCGTTACTTTGCGGATCTCCTCTATAATGACATTTCACTATAACGGTCAAGCTTTTCTTGGAACCTATTTATTTATGTTAGAGAGATGTTTGACTGTATTATACATATTTCAAACTGTGTAAAAAATATTTACGCAATTGGGTCATCTAAACGGTAATTGTAGGTAAACTTATATAATAAGGGTTAATGGTAGTTACCTAAAAATAAATGGGAAGCAAAAACAACATGCTATAACAGGTTAAAGTACATTGATGGTTGAGTGTATAGGCGTAGCAATGATTAATTTCCTCGCAGCATTGTGAACTAGATGTAACACATAATGAAAATAAGATGGTTTTAATGGAAGAGTGCTTTTGGAGTGGCTGTACATGATAGACTAGTTTGGCATGTATACAGTGGCGAAGCTAGGTATTTTTTAAAGGGTATTCAAACTTGAAAGAAGTGAAAAACATTTCCAATAATGGTGTTCAATATGTGTTATATACCTCTAAATCATAATATTTTACCTGTATACACAGTGTAATTTTTCGACGAAGAATGGTCAGTTGATCACCCTTGTGACCATGTGGCTTCGCCACTGCATGTATACACATCCCAAGAATTAGCTTTTAGGGAGTGTAAGCCTGAGGAGTTGAAGTTACAGAGTTATAGGATTAATTGGGTATACATGTTAGACTGGCTAGCATGCATATAGCTATACATGTCCCCATATATATTCATAAAATCAGTTCTTTAGGAAGTTTACTGCGGGAACTTAAAGAGTTATCGAATTACTTGGCTATTTGCATCACTCTTACTCGAGCACTAAATGGAGCTGTGTAGTGTAATTTAAACTTTATAGTCCTCCTGTCTCATTTTATATGATAGTAACTGACTTGGAAAGTAGTTTAATATGCTAATTTGAATTGTATATCATACTATTGATAATTGGAGAAAATATCAAGTTAATGGATAGTTTGATAAAGAAACATCATACTAAAATTCAAAAATTTGAATTCCTGAAAATTGTGAAAGTTATATAAAAAAGGAATACTGCTGAATATTTTGGGATACTCCTAAATAGAGTGTCATCTAAATTGCAAGAGGTAGTATTACTTTGCAGAACAGCAGAAGTTTAAGTAGTAAGTTGGAGATTTATAACATGCCTTGGATATATCATAACTTCTTGGCTTAACATCGCTGAAAAACTGTTATCTTTCCAGGCTGGATGACATTATTGAATTGTGTTGAAAAATCATTTTACTCCTTGTCTTTAAGGCAATTTAATTATTTTACACGCACTTGAGTGTCTATTGCCCTTTTCCATTGTGTTTATGCTTTCAAATATATTTAGATGCATAAAGGACATATTAATTTATGGCTGGAATTTACAGGATCGTGCGCGCACTGAAAGTTATAGGAATGCAATTTTTCAGCATCAAAACTACATTGCTGGAAAAGTAAGCCGACTATCGGAATAGTTCCTTGGGCACCAGATGATATTCTTAAAATTTATCAGATCTCACATTGTGTTGCTACCGAAGCCTTGCACAATTCTTTACCTGTTTTATGGTTTCATTACAGAGTTCCTGTGTATGCCTAGAGTATAATTGAATTTACATTTTTCAGGTTGTTGTTGATGTTGGATGTGGCACTGGTATCCTATCTATATTTTGTGCTCAGGCAGGTGCAAGACGAGTAAGATATCTTTAAGTCCTTTTTAGCTGAAACTTCATCAATCTGAGTTCATTTTACCCGATGGAGTTGTTTCCATGGCTAATTTTTTTCTCCTTTCTCCATAAAAAAATTCCGTAGCTCTTAACTTTTGAGGAAATGTTATGAACTTGTCTATGTGTACAATATACAAACTCACCCTGGATTGTAATACGTTTCTAAATAGTAGTAAGTAGAAAAAGTAGGCAACATGAAATATGTGACATGTTCCGTATTTGTCACTGGAATATTTACCCGACGTAGATGCCTATGCTAGATTGCAGTCAACACTTTCTGTATCTTCATAGTGTGCACACTCTTTATCTTGGTACATAACAGTGTGAATTCCATTTTCCGGGCACCAACGAGGTGCCAAAGCATGTAAAAGTCGGCATATGCAAGAATATACAAAAGCAGGATAGTATATGCCATATTCAAAACCATCCAGCTGGACAAGCTTAGCTCATCCTGAAAGTCACAAGTCAAGAGAAGATGGAATTTACTTGTCCTTGCTCCATAGTTTAAAGCTTGAGCAAATGGTTAAATTATGCTTTGGTGAACCTTCTTCCTTGTCAGGCTTGTCGCTTTTCCCCTATCAAATGCTCCCAAAAGAAAAAGTATCCTGGGACAGTCATCCAAGATTTTTTTATTTCTACCAAACATGTGATCCTGGATTGTTGAAGGCATTGACTTTTATACACCAATGTAGAAGAATGAGTTCCCGGGAATTATTCATCCGATCATGGTGATAAAATATATCATTAATTGTTTCCCCAGCCTTCTTGCAGAAAAACAGCTGTGGCTCATTTATTCTCTCTCTCTCTCTCTCTCTCTCTCTCTCTCTCGCTCCCCCCTCCCTCTACTGATTCAGCTATTATGAAAAAGTTCTTGATTGTTCATTGAGTTGCCATCGCTTTGGGAGTTCTGTGTTTTTTATTCTTTTTCAAAATAATGTCGCATCTATGATGTGTTTTACTTTCTTGTTATGCTGGTTTTTGGTGGGCCAAATGAGCTCTTGACGCAAACGAACTTTTTGTTTGCTTCATTTGTATTTCCTTTAATTTGGATATTCCAGATATAATACTTATCAGGCAGATGTTCTTTTATCCAGGTGTATGCTGTTGATGCAAGTGATATAGCTGTCCAGGTACTTGTTTTGTTTTGTTATTGAAGATGTCCATTAAAAGAAAGATGTCCACTGAAGCTTGCTCTATTTATTTTAGTATTTAGATTCTATGATGAGCGAGTAATATTTCTTTCCTTTTCTTTTTCCTTTTTTCTTTTTGAGGTAACATTATATAAATCAGCAGCACAAAGGCTGTGTTGGTAGCTATATTTACAGTTTCAATAAGAACAAAAATATGTCCTTGTTAATCTTACTAGGATTCTGTGAATTCTAGCATAGATGCAACTTTTCAGTCATTTACATAGTTCTCTTTACGCCAAAAATGAAATACCAGTGTAGAATTCATCTTTATCGTCTGAATTGAGTTGCATCTATCTTCAAAGCACATGCACCTTTCCGTCCAAACAGTCCACCATATGAAAGCTGGATCATGTTCCACCATTTCTTTTGTCTGACACTACTAGCTCGTTGGGCCAAGCTGTAAAAATCTTGAGAAGTGCTTTTTTCTCAAAAGTGCTTTTCACAAAAGTACTTTTTTGTGAGAAGCAGTTTGTGTTTGGCTAATTAATTTGAAAAGCACTTATGAACAGCAATTTGTGGTTGGCCAAGCTTTAAAAAACTGCTTTTAAGTGTAGGGCTTTTCAAAGAAAGTGCTTTTGGAGAGAAGCTACTTGTTTCTGCTTCTGCTTCTCTTCGAAAGCACTTTTTTTCCTTTCAAAAGCTTGGCCAAACATCTTAATTTTAGAAAAAAGCACTTTTGACCCAAAAAAACGCTTTTGCCTCAAAATAAGCTCGGCCAAACAGGCTATACCTCTCTCGTTATTCCAGCACCTTAGAAGGTCACTTGTAGACAGGCAGAATCCATCTAAGTCCATTCATGCTACAGATTAGTTTTCACAGAGCTCACAGTTACGTTTCAATGCACATTTTATATGGTTGATGAGTTCTGGGAGAATCGACTGCTCCATTATGGTGCTTATGATGTAATGCATCATTTACTAGGCTTGCAGAAACTTTGAATACTCCTTTTTTAACTTAACCTTATATTTGATAAGTTTCTAAAGAACTGCTTGTAGTGAGGCAACTGACGACAATGATGGTTTATGATGTGGTCCCACTACTTAAAGATTTCAAACACTCATGGTTTAACTCACTGCGGATCAAGTTAAAGAGCTTGCAAAACATTCAATAGTCTAACATGGTGATAAGTTCTCTAAAGAACTTCCAGTTGCCGCACTGAGGGCAATTTGTGCACTGCGTAGTCGGCCAAAGATTACATAATGAAGAAGTATTTATTTTCAGTTTTTACATGTTGGTAGGATGAAACAAACATGAATTTCATGGAATAATGAAAAAACTGTTTCTATGGGAGGACTAATGGTTGGAAACCTGAGAACAGGCAGAGTGATAGGGGTCACATATGAGTTGAAGAGAATGGACTGGCAATTATGGTACGGAACGAAGTGCTTTTGACAGAAGTACAGTTGGGTAATTCAGCTTGAAGCCATGTTGGATTTTATTAGTTCATTACACTCTCTGTGATGTTCTATTTGGAAATTTGGATGTACTTTTTTCCAGCTTTCACTGAAATAGATCAATAAACTTTACCTTACAAAAAAAAAAAGGTGCAATGGGGTAATTCACATGCAAAATATGCTTGAATATGCATAGGTTTGTGAATCATTCTAGGACATCCTAGCTCGTATTGCAAATTCAGTCACTTGACAGAGTTTTAGATGCATCACTTAGCAACTCAACCCGGCAAAGGCAGCCTATTTCCTATAATTACAAGTATAGAAACAACCGTACCTTACTTTGGCCTGCCTCCAATACTTCCTCATATTAGCTCAGGAGCGACCGTTGCATTCCACAAGCAATCAATCAAATATTCACTTATAAAAAACAGGAAGCAAACAGATATTCATTGGCAGAAATCATTTGTTACTCCAAACCATCTTTGTTGTGTCAGATGGGGTATGTTACCGAGTTATGTTGATTCTTCCTTTTCTTCACCAGATCGGTGTCAATCTGACATGCTGCTGCTGCTGGTACGGTAAAAATCTGATCAAAGTCTGACAGGTACTTTAAATGCCAAGTTGAAACCAAGTTGATGGCCAGATGAAGATGACAACAAAGATCAACAAGAAAGAAGAAAATAAACTTAGCTAGACCTAGGGCAGCCACAGTGTTGGATGAGGTTGCTGCTGTTGCTTATTTTGCCGATTTCTCCTTGGGTAAAGGAGGATGAAGGAAAAAAAGTCTCTTGGGCCAAGGAGGGCCCCAGGATAACATGGATATCCAGTATCCACTGGAGTTAGGGTTATGCACTAAAGTTGGCTGTGCTGAAGGAAGAGGGGCAGAAAGCATGAAGGTAGAGGACTGAGTTTTGAGGGATAGCAGAGGTTTTTTCTACTATGGACCTTTGTCGCTTTTTGTGGTTTTTGCTCTTAAAAACACCACTACAATGACAGATTTTGATACTGTGTGAAAATAAGAGAGGAAATGCGAGAATTTGTCTTCTTGTCTTGCTTAATTTTGGTTCATGGGGATATAGAGGTTTCTTATATGAGTCTTGCTCTTCTGAGCCTATGCACAAATACAACAAGGTAATTAATAATATTTTCCAGTGTTTAAGTACAAATTTTTTGGGATATCTTATGAAAATTCTAGATAATACTCTCTACTCAAGTTCCGTAAATTTAGATAATTCTAAAAATATTATTACGTTATTTTCTTGACTTTCAACGATGTCAATTAGGATGAACTGGAGAGATTCCTGCAAGTTTCTATCCTTTCCTCTTTTAGAACATGTGTAAAACATTATTAAACCATAATATATGAAAGAAACACCATAGTAGCTGGACATTCTAAAGATCTCTTCACTGGTTTTTTCTACAGGAACTATGCGAAATATTTTTTGTTGAATGTCAGGAACTATGTGAAATATTTCAACTCAAACTTCATTTACATCCCTTTTTTGTGGTTGTCCAGGCAAATGAAATTGTGAAGGCAAACAACTTATCTGACAAAGTTATTGTTTTGCATGGGCGGGTCGAGGTTTGTTCCAGTCTAAACATTTCCCTTGTTTTGGCTACTTAGAGTGGATGTTATTCACCCTTAGAAGATTGGCTACTTCTGTTGCTTAACTTGAATAAAATGCTTTTCTTGAGGGAAGTGAAGATCCTTAACATTCACTTTGCTTGTATGTGAAAGAATTGCGCAAAACCTTTAATCAATTTATCATGCTCAAGTGTTTGTTTTGGGCTCTAAGATCAAGCATTGCTTGATCTGGCATATTCAGAATTCTTCCACACGTTTATGCTGTTTTATACTTGTAGATAAGAGGTGACAGGGACTTAGTTCTTTAGGAAGAATCAAATTCCTTATTGAGAATAGCTTGGTAACTTGTTGAACCAAAGGGTGACTAGATGATGGCTATTTGCTTAATGGGATATGAATGAAGTTTGGCTTTAAATTCATTTTGAGCAAGGAAATCCCTCGGTTCCGGAGCTTTTACCTAGAGTCTTGATTGGTATGGTCCGTAGAGGCTCTGGTTACGTCTTGTGGAAATAGTTTTCTAAAAGCTGCAGCATGATGTCTTGTATTGATGATGCCAGTGAATTAGCTATTTAGACTTGAGTGCAATTGAAATATTTTGTCATATTGAACCTAAATGTTGCTCTTTGAGCGCCAAAATGTTAGAAAGTAGGCATTCATCTCAAACATGGTAATGTTTTTCACTTCCAAAAGTTTAAGCTGATAGAAACTAATGCGCTGTTTTTGGTTTGACCTTTTAAATTGAAGCTTTTTGATTAAATCGGTTTTCTTAATTACAATTGAAGTTAGTTAACTGATCAAAATAGTCAGCTTTTATAGATTATCAGTACATCTCTTTGGAAAACCTGAACTGCAATGAGTTTTTGACTATCAAAAGCAAAATGGCCCTAATACTACTTTATACATTTTTAGTTTTGATGCATGATCTTTTACAAAATTACCCATCCTTCACACCCTTTAACTACTCCACTTTTGTAGTAATTTTCTCCTCTCTTTTTTTTCTTTTCTTTTGGTGATTCAAAGATGAATATTAGGAAATGCAGTAAAAGTTAAAATTCAAGGCCTTGAACTTGTCAAGTGAGAAGTGCGAAACAGTGAGAAAGAATTGGACGGATAAAAAGGTGTGACTGCAAAATTTGATTAATGTTATTGCAAGTTGGTCTATTTGGACTAGGCGATATGAGCTAAGTGTGCTAAATGCGTGATTTTCTTGGGGATTGCGTAACCCTAGTAGGTGTTCTATGAGCTGTACCCAGTCAGCAATCATTTATCCAAATTACTAAACAATAAGAGAGCTTCTATGTTCTTTTCAAAAATAAGAAAACCTCTGTGGCTGGCTTCTTAAATATGTAGTAAAAGTGAAATAGTATTAGTGACACATTCAATTACTTGGGTGAAGACGTATGGCTAACTTCATGTAAATTGACCGTAAAATAACAAAATCACTAAAGATCTATCTCTAACCAACAGCCGCTGAAATATGCTTCAAATCTTGGGTGATATGAAAAGACAGCTTTTTATCAACTAGCATCCCGTAGACTGACATTTTAGCTGTAGCAGGTCCTAGAATCATTAATCTTCCCATTTCATGAAGTCAGAGATAAAGAGGAAGAACCTAGGGGAGAAGTGAATAGGTGTAGATATTCAGTGGCATTAAGTTACTACTTGATGCTGATGCCCCTCAAACATTTTCTTTCAAGCATTTAAAAAGAGAAAAGATGTAATGTTCTCAGTACCTCTGAAATTCCATAATTGTCATTAATGGAAAAGTTGACATTTTTAACTTTGTTATAATTGAATCTCCTTGTTATGGATGAATAAAGCTCTTGTTCTTATAAGATTTGACTGTGGTGACTGATGATCATATTGTACTTTTTGGTTGGTTCAGGATGTTGAAATTGATGAAGAAGTTGATGTTATAGTATCAGAATGGATGGGTTACATGCTTCTTTATGAGGTAATAATGGATTGACAGGTGCATTAAAATGCTTCTCTTGAGTCTTTTTGTGAAAAAAATGCTCCTCTTATGGAGGAAGGCTGACTTGGCACTGAGGAGCGCCTAAATCTAGTTTGACGTGGTGTTACCTTTTAAAGTTATTGTGTGTGAGTCCATGACTTCTTAAACTTTTGTGTTTCTTATGCCACATGTATTATGCTTGTCGTACCTTGCAGAGCATGCTGGGGAGTGTTATTACTGCTAGAGACCGCTGGCTGAAACCTGGAGGTCTTATTCTTCCGTCAATTGCAACGGTAGTCATACTCCATTCCTAATTTATGTGAGCTTGGAAATTTGTTGGGAGTTATCCTCTGTGTGTGTGTGTGTGTGTACTATCCTCCTTTCGCTTCTTTTTTTTTGAGCGAATAGTGTATTTGTATTATTAGAATTTAGGTTCAGCTATTTGTAGTTATGCGACAAAGACTCAAATATTCTGTAGTTATTCAAAAAAATCCACTCTCTTAACATCTGCTTCATAATTTTACTCATTGAAGAAAACACATGCTGATACTTGCATTGCCAAGTCATAATATGAAGCAGTTGTATTATGAATGGTTCCATTTTGAATAAGATGAGATGGGCTCGTGTAACATATTCATATTCTAAGGAAGGTTACTCTCATCTATGTCCAACAAAGACCTGATTGATAAAATGGCCATGGAAGCTCATCTGGAAGACTAAACTTCCCACTACGGTCAAGTGCTTTAGCTGAACCACTCTCTATGAAGCATGCTTAACTTAAGACACCCTTAGGAGATGTATTCAGACACTGAATGGGTGCTATACGTGTCAGATGGAATCAGAGAGTGTCAGTCATTTCCTACTTCGTTGTAGGTGTAGCAGATATCTGTAACATGTATTTCTCAATTTTTTATGTTGCCTGGGTCATGCTAATGTAAAGAAAGCCTATGAGGGCTGGTGTACATGGAGAGGTGGAAATCCATCAATAGTGTCTGGATAATAGTGCCAGCTGGTATTTTTTGGTGTATTTGGAATGAAAGGGATCGTAGATGTTTTGATGGTATCACAACTCATAATCATGACCTTAAAAATAGGTGTTTGTTAAACCTTTTTAGTTGGCTAAATCAGGCACCTGACATTATTTTGGATTGTATGTGCTCCTTATTGGTAGTGTAAAATGCTGTATATGAGCTAATCTTTGATATGCATCTTCTTGATGCATTTTGAATAAAATCCTTTACTTCATCAAAAAAAGGTACTGCATTGTTCACCTTGAACAAGTCCGAAAGATCTAGACCCATCTGATGATTATAATAGCATTTTACTTTTCCACCACTTAATGATATGAAAGAGTAGAAAGTCATTTTAATATTCGTTTCTTCGCTCTGCAGCTCTATATGGCACCTGTGACACATCCAGATCGGTATGGCGAAAGCGTTGATTTCTGGCGTAACGTTTATGGGATTGACAGTGAGTATATGTCATGATTATATCTGCTGTTACACATTTCCTTGCCTTAGTGAAGTAATTTCTCTTCATAATGCAAATTAGATCCACTTGTATTTTATTGGATGAATTCTGGGTTCCTAACGCGGATCAATTCTGGTCGTTTATTTCGTTATATGACATTCTCCTTATATGATATATAACTAATGTTATCTAATAAAACTTATAGGATTTCTGTATGACATTTAGTCATTTTATTAAGTTTGACATGTAAAATTCTAAGTTTTGATTTATTATATCATTATTCATCGAGCTGCGTTTAAAGCTTAACTCTTTGCTCAATCCTCCAATTATTTTTCTCTTCTCTGTCGTTGACACCCATCTGGATTTCCACGTAGATGAGAATTTGCTTAACCTCGATAAAGGAATTTCTTTTTCTATTGAAACAAAAATAGAGTAGTTAGTAGCACTGAGTGGCTAAATATACTGGCACACCTCGCTTGCACTGAAGAAAGAGTCGAGTTCCTTGAATAGTTTTTGCTGTGTGCTTGCCTGGTGACCTTTCTTGTACAGTGGTTAAACTTGTTTAAATATTAATGTCTTCAGACTTGCTGGTTTGTATACCATTTTTATTTGGATTGGATCATCTTTTGATTATACAGTTGATTCTCCAGTTCTTAGATTTTTGTAATGTCATTGAAAGTGTTGTTTCATTATTAACCTTCCTTATCTAGTAAAGGTGATACATTACTGATCACACACACAGACCAAAAAGAAAAAAAAGATAGAAAGAAAGGTGTTATCTATCATGTGCTGAGAGCTGTATAGTAAACGTGGACCTTAAACTTTGTGGGAGTGGGGCAAACACACCTAAAAGAACAAAGTTGAGTTGCTAAATGCAAATGTTGCTTTTGATGATCTATCTTTTTACGGGTTTTCCCATTAGATTCAGTTGGAGTTCCCTTTTTTTGCAGTGTCAGCTATAATGCCGTTAGCAAAGCAGTGTGCATTTGAAGAGCCGTCAGTGGAGACAATCACTGTTGAAAATGTTTTGACATGGCCACAAGTGGTTAGTACCATCAAGTTCGGTTCTTTTTGGGTTTCAAATTGCTGTCTATTATCTGTGTCAAATGACAGCTACAACAACTACTCTTAATCCCAAGCATATCAAAAGATTTATCAGTGTCAGATGCTGAATTGCTTGTTCCTCTTAACCTACTATTTCGTGGCTTTTATGCCTAGTCACTGGAGCTGTCACATTTTTGTGAAGTGCTGCATGATGGTACATTTTCTTGTGGAAGCATCAGTCTTATCGCTTCTGTGATTTCTGTTCAGTTGGAACTAGTTTAACTGACCAAACTGTCTGACATCTGACCTCAGTCAATTTTGCTTGTTTATTTCAAATTTGGTATCTCTTTGATTTTAGTTTTTTAATTTTTTTCTTTCTGGAAATTGTTCCTATGATTTGGCCACTGAATCGACCAATCATAGTTAGTTAAACAATAGTAGTGGATTCATGGTATGTGTATGTCAGAAAGCTGGTACCTTATAGCTTGGATCTCTTGGTATTGAATAGCTGCTGTGATATGTCTATCTTTGCTGTTATGATTATGATAAACTAGGACCACATTTTCCGAACTTTTGTGCTTTTCTCCAAATTTCACACTATCTCTGGTCTCCCCTCTTTTCCCCATTCTCATTTTCCCATTTCTCTTCGTCATGCATATCTGCCCAAATCACAAGATATTCAGCCTCTCTCGCTCTCCCTGAGGATTTTGTTGTCTCTCATCACTCTTTTTGCTAGATCTCTTTAGTTGTAAAAATCATGATGCTATTCTCAAGCTGTTAATTGTGGATGTACATACAGTTATCAGATTGATTGACATTAAAGTGCTTTGAAGTTGACGTGGACATGCAGGTTATCTATCTGGGATAATTGCACTCCATCTCGCCCCTTTTTTTCTGGAGCTAAATTGCACTTTCTGTGTCTGAATCATTTGCAAGTTCGTATTCTTTAAAAAAATGTTATGGATGCTGTAAATAGAAGGGTATATGTGCCTAGATAGGTATCATGAGTAAAATTTACAAAAAAAGTCACCAAAGTTGCAATTTTCTGTTCTGTTTCTTCCTTTTTAGTTTTTTTCGTTGGTTTCTAACTTCACACTTCATATTTAGAAGATTGGAACTCCCATGGCTATGCCCTGACTAAAGCCTGGAGGTGTCACTAACTCTATTTCCTTTAGGTGTTTTTGGGTGGAGTTTTGAAATCCCTATTACTATGTCCTGACTGAGGCCTGGAGGTGTTTGTACCAATATTGACTATTTCTTTATCAATTTTTGGTTTCCACCCTGCGGGTTTCTCTTTTT
>MCJB01051879.1:0-26114 GCA_002018475.1 Nicotiana obtusifolia
CAAGGCAGGGCTCCCCGAGATGAGAAAGGAGGAATGATCATAATCGGAACAATCGAGGACCCTTGATGAGAAACAACTTCGAGAGAACCACCGGTCATCGAGAAGCATCGCGGCTATCGGACTACAACTTCAACGTCGATGCGGCTACTCTCGTGTTGGCTATCGGTCGTATCAAGGACACTAAGTGGCCTCGATCACTGCAATCGGACCCTGCCCAAAGAGACCCCAATTTGATATGCAAATATCATGGTACACACGGGCACAGGACAGAAGACTGTCGACAGCTAAGAGAGGAGGTGGCACGATTGCTCGAAAATGTGCATCTTCGGGAATTTTTGAGCGACCGAGCCAAAAACCATTATGGGAACAGGAATAAGCAAGTGAACCAGGAGGAGCCATAGCACACAATTAATATGATCATCGACGGAGTAGAAGCGCCCAAGGTCCGGTACTAAAGCGCACTAAGATATCCATCACCCGTGAAAAGCGCACTCGGGATTACGTGATGGAGGGAATCTTACACTTCAGTGAAGAAGATGCAGAAGGAATCATGCAACCTCATAACGATGCGTTAGTGATATCGGTGCTTGTACACAAGACGAAGGTAAAGCGCGTACTGGTCGATCCTGGTAGTTCGGCCAACATAATCCGATCATGGGTTATAGAACAACTCGGGCTGACAGACCGAATTGTCCCTACAGTTCGGGTGCTCAATGGATTCAACATGGCGTGCGAAACGACCAAAGGTGAAATAACATTACCGGTAAACACTGTCGGTACCATTCGAGAAATAAAATTCTGCGTGATCGACGGAGACATGAGGTACAACGCCCTGCTGGGGAGACCGTGGATCCACAATATGAGGGCGGTACCTTCAACACTACACTAAGTGCTGAAATTCCCATCGTCCGATGGGATTATAACAGTTTACGGGGAGCAATCGGCTGCGAAAGAGATGTTCGCAGTAGAAGAAGCAATATCAGTACCAGCAGCTCCTCCTCAAAGTGTCAAATAGCAATCACAGGCAGCACCTTCGACAAACGAAGGTGAACAGGAGCATCTCAAAGATGACAACTATGGAATCCCCAGGTCATTCGTTGGCCCCGATGAGTACGATGCAACCAAATCAACAATCGAGGAGCTCGAGCAAGTTTCACTCCGAGAAGACTCGCCAGATCGAAAGGTATACCTGGGCTCGGGCCTTAGTTCCGAGCTTAGGACAAAACTCATACAATTTCTTATAGCTAACGAAGATTTCTTCGCTTGGTCCCATCTCGACATAACAGGTATACCACCGGAGATAACGACCCACAAACTAAGCATCGATCCAAAATTCTGGCCGGTCAAGCAAAAAAGGAGGCCTCAATTCGAAGTCAAACAAGCGTTCATCAAGGATGAGGTAACTAAGCTTTTAAAAAATAGGGTCCATTCGGGAAGTTAAATACCTAGAATGGTTAGCAAACGTAGTAGTAGTCCCTAAAAAGGGAAATAAATTAATAATGTGCATAGATTATAAGTATTTAAACAAGGCATGCCTTAAAGATTCTTTTCCTTTACCCAATATCGATCGCATGATCGATGCTACCGCTGGCCATGAGACCCTTAGCTTTGACGATGCTTACTCTAGCTATAACCAAATACGAATGGACTCGGATGACCAGGAAAAGACATCCTTCATCACTAAGTATGGTACATACTGTTATAACGTGATGCCATTCGGGTTAAAGAATGCGGGGGCCACTTACCAACGCCTAGTAAACCAAATGTTCGAAAAAAAAAACTAGGAAAAACAATGGAGGTTTATATTAATGATATGTTAATTAAGTCCCTGCGAGCGGAGGACCATTTGAGCCATTTGTAGGAAACGCTCGACGTGCTGAGACGGTACAACATGAAGCTGAACCCGGAGAAATGTGCATTTGGTGTGGGCTCGGGCAAATTTCTCGGTTTCATGGTCTCGATTCGAGGAATAGAAATCAACCCCGAGAAAATCAAGGCTATCGAAGACATTACAATCGTAGATAATGTAAAGTCCATGCAAAAGCTGACAGGCCGGATAGCCGCTCTGGACCGATTTATTTCGAGATCATCCGATAAGAGTCACCGATTTTTCAACCTGTTGAAAAAGAAGAACAATTTATCGTGGACTCCAGAGTGTCAACGCGCGTTAGAAGAACTTAAAAGGTACCTGTCTATCCCACCTTTGCTGCATACGCCAAAAACCGGGGAGCGACTGTACCTCTACCTTGCTGTCTTGGAAGTAGCGGTAAGTGGGGTCCTGGTTCGAGAAGAACAAGGTACGCAGTTTCCTATTTATTACGTTACCAGAACATTAGGCGAGGCCGAAACTAGATACCCCCATTTAGAAAAATTGGCACTCGCTTTATTGAGTGCCTCTAGGAAACTAAAACCCTACTTCCAATGCCATCCCATATGCGTCGTAACAACCTACCCATTGAGAAACATAATGCATTAGCCCGAGCTATCCGGCAGTTTGGCCAAATGGGCTATTGAAGTAAGCGGGTACGATATCGAATATCCGCCCCGAACTGCGACTAAGTCTCAAGTATTGGCGAATTTCGTCGCCGATTTTGCGTCGTCGCTAATACCCGAGGTCGAAAGAGAATTAATGACCAAATCGGGGACCCTGTTCACAGACGGCGCCTCGAACACGAAGGGATCAGGTCTTGGTATTGTGCTAAAGCCCCCAACTTGGAATACGATTCGACAGTCTATCAAGAGTGTAAAATTAACTAATAGCGAAGCGGAGTATGAAGCTATGATTGCAGGTTTAGAACTAGCCAAAAGCCTGGGAGCGGAGATAATCAAAGTCAAGTGCGATTCCCTCCTTGTGGTAATCAAGCTAACAGAACTTTCGAAGTCAGGGAAGGACAAATGCAGAGGTATTTGGACAAGCTTCAAGTCATGCTGCATAGGTTTAAAGAATGGACCTTGCAACACATACCCCGAGAGAAAAACAGTGAGGCGGATGCCCTCGCTAATTTGGGATCATGGGTCGAAGATGACGAGATCGAGTTCAAGAAGGTCGTACAACTCTTGAGGTCGGTGGTGGAGGAAGGCCATGCCGAAATCAATTCAACAAGTCAGACATGGGATTGGAGGAATAAGTATGTAGAGTATCTCAGCTCCGGTAAGCTCCCCTCGGACCTAAAAGAATCGAGAACATTGCGCACAAAGGCAGCTCGGCTCTGTTTATTTGATGACGGAACCCTATTTAGAAAGACATTCGGTGGCCCTCTCGCGATATGTCTGGGACCGGGTGATACCGAATATATTTTAAGAGAAATACACGAAGGCATATGCGGGAATCATTCTGGCGTCGAATCCGTGGTCCGAAAAATAATCCGAGCCGGCTATTATTGGATCGATATAGAAAAAGATGCAAAGGAGTTCGTTCGCAAGTGTAACGAGTGCCAAAGGCATGCACCGATGATCCACCAGCCCGGGGAGACATTGTATTCGGTCTTGTCGCCGTGGCCATTCATGAAATGAGGAATGGAAATCGTCCGCCCTCTCCCCTACGCGCCAGGTAAGGCTCAATTCATTCTTTTTATGACTGACTATTTCTCCAAATGGGTTGAAGCGCAGGCATACGAGAAGGTTAGGGAAAAGGAAGTGATCGATTTCATCTGGGATCACATCGTATGTCGATTCGGGATGCCATCTGAGATCGTGTGCGATAATGGAAAGCAATTCATTGGCAGCAAAGTAACGAAGTTCTTCGAAGATAACAAGATCAAAAGGATCCTATCGACGCCCTATCACCCCAGCAGCAATGGACAAGCTAAATCAACCAACAAAACCATAATTCAAAATCTCAAAAAGAGGTTGACCGATGCGAAGGGGAAATGGAAAAAGATATTGCCTGAAGTCCTATGGGCGTATCGCACAACCGAGAAAACCAGCACTAGAGCCACTCCTTTCTCCCTAGTTTACGGTGCTGAAGCTCTAATACCTGTTGAAGTAGGCGAACCGAGTATCAGGTTCCGCTATGCAACCGAGGAATCGAATCGCGAGGCTATGAATACCAATTTGGAATTATTGGATGAAAGAAGGGAAGCAGCCCTTGTTCGATTGGCCGCCCAAAAGCAAAAGATTGAAAGGTACTACAATCGGAGAACCCATCTTCGACATTTCAACATCGGAGACCTAGTGCTCAAAAAAATCACACCCAATACTCAATACCCAAACGAAGGGAAGTTAGGGCCGAACTGGGAAGGGCCTTACTCCATCATAAAGATCACCGGAAAGGGATCATACAAGCTTAGAACAATGGACGGCATATAGCTGCCGAACAATTGGAACATAAACCACTTGAAACGATACTATTGTTGAGGTATGATCTTTCATTCTTCGTTTGTTTGTTTTATGTTACTAACACTTGCAGGTATCAAGTGAAGTAACCTCGAGCCGGAAAGCACAGGACATTAGGACCGAAAGCACGTGTTGCACTCTTTTTCCCTTCGACCGGTTTTGTCCCAAATTGGGTTTTACGGCAAGGTTTTTAATGAGGCAACCAGAAAAAGTGCTAACTTAGATTCGTCGCATATCAAAGACAACAATGTTCGGTGGTAAACTTCGATCGACCTTAAATATTAGAAGACTGCTTAGCTACTTCAATTCGGGGGGACTTCTCATAGATCAGTAGGAATCGATGTAAGAGTCAAACGGTCAAAAGAACCGCACCCAAATAGATTGATCTACCCCCTAAGCAAATTGTACAAGCACTTGAATGCTAATGAAAGTTCTTTTGCAACGATATCCTGTCTCCGAGCCCAAGGGCCATTTTGATTTTCGTTGTTCGATCAAAAACTAAGACCTACTAAGGCAAATCCCGATTTATTAAAAGGCCAAGGCCGTACTGAATAGATGAAACTCAAAAGGGGAATAAGACCTAATAAGGCAAACCCTGATTTCTTAAAAGGCCAAGGTCGTACTGAATAGATGAAAATCAAAAGGGGAATAAGACCTACTAAGGCAAACCCCGATTTCTAAAAAGGCCAAGGCCATACTGAGTGGATGAAACTCAAAAGGAAAGTAAGACCTGTTAAGACAAACCCCGATTTCTTAAAAGGCTAAGGCCGTATCGAGTTAACGAAACTCGAAGGGAAGAAAGACCCATTGAGGCTGATCCCAGACCTTTTCGAGGCTAAGGCCTTATCAAATCGATCGAAGAAAGGGAAAGTCTACTAAGGCATATCCTAAAATTGGCTAAGTCTAAACTAAGCCTGAAGAACAGAAATTTCACCAAGTTGAATCATCGTTTCTACTACAGAGAATCGAAATAAGTCAGCAAGGAATGGAAAGAAAAGAAAAGAAGATTTTTATATATATATGAACAAAGTATGTTTATAGAAATGGGGACTTCATTACAAAAAAAAAATTATACAAAAGAGGCGCTTTGTTCAGAATTCTCGGAGTCTTCTTCTTTTTCTGGGAAGGCCTGTTTTCTGGCTTCGGCTTCGATCTTTTTAGCATCATCGATCTCGGTTGATAGATTGAACCCTCAATCTTGCAACTCTTCAAGATCAGAGGGCACTTGGTATATTCGACCAAAATCTTCGATTGATCTTGAGCAGCCTCGGCATCAGCGCTGTAATGGGACACTAACTCATCGGCCTCAGCCTTGGATGCAGCAACCTCCGATTTTGCCGTTTGCAGCTCGTTGACAAAAATTTCACGATCCGAGGTGAGCGCGTTGACTTGGGATTGAAGCACATCGGTGCTCTCGGTCAGAGCCTCGATTTTCTCTTTTGCCTCCGATAATTGATTTTCCGATGTAACCATTTAAGCTTGGAGGGCCTCTTTTTCCGAAGTCAGCAGATCAGTCCTGGTTCTCCATTCATTGATTTCTGCTTTGACCTCACTCCCCTCAGATCGGAATCGGTTTATTTGGTCGAGCTGTTGCCCCATCTGATCGATTATGCTAGAATTTTCTCTACGCACAAAGTCTAGTTCGGCCCGAAGGGTCGACATCTCCCCTTCAAGCCTCTCACGACGTGCCATTTCTTCCCTTTGTCGAAGAAAAGCCTCATGATGAAGCACCGAGGCCTACAAGTACAAGAGAAAATATGACAGTTAGTCGAAGTTTGAAATGCAAAATGGCAAAGACCAGACAAGGCTTATCAAAAACTTACTTCATTTGATGCTTGTTGAGCCTCATTGAACAAGCAGGGTACATCCACCTCGTCCATCGCGGCCTGATCTTCTTCGGTTACCAAACACCGAAGATAACTAGCCAACCCCACAGGCGCAGAAAGGGCCCTAGCATCTTCGGGAATGACAAACTTTACTATCCGCTTCCGATCAGGATCTGAACTTGGAGCAGGAAATCTATCGACCAGCTTTGGACCGAAATACGCCTTGCTCGTTTCGGTGGAGGGACTCTTCCTCGGCACTTCGAGCCCAAAAGTATCCGCCGATTCAACGCCGTTGAAGAAACCTTGGAAAGGTCCTTCCGGTATAGGGCCTTTGCTCGGGGAGTGTGTTTTTGCGGCTCGGGCCTCGTTAAAAGCTGACTCCAAGAAAGAAGGGGAGTTTATTGTTTTTGGGGGGCCCGAGATTCCCTACGTCGCCTCTCTCGCATCGGCGGAAGCCCCAGTTCTCGCCCCCATCTTGTGGCCCTCTACTCGATGAAGATGAGTTTCATCGGTCCTCTGCTCGGAGACTGCCCGAGATGGCTCGCTGCCCAAAAGTTCGAGGTCTTCGTCTTCCTCGGACTTGTTGTCCAATCGATAAGCTAAGTCCGAGATCTTGGGCTTGTGAGCTATCCTTTTCCTCAGCCTCTTCCTCTCGGGCACAGAAGAACTGGGGACTTCTTTCCTCTTTTTCTCCTTCTCCTGCTCTGAGGCAGGGGGATGGCAGGGAATCTCTCTACCAGGGGACGTTGGCCTCAACTCAACGTCCTTCGATAGACCTGCAAATGAAGAGTGAAGTAAGTCATAAGTCAGCAACATTATCGATAACATAAGGCGTAGATTTTAAACGTTATCGGTCTCACCATGATTTTTGGCCTCCTATTGGCCCTTCGATATCTCGCGCCAGGCACGCTCCGAATAGGTCCTTTGAGACACCACCTTCTCGATCAATTCTTTCAAGTGCATAATCGCAGCCAGCGTTCGAGAAATAACTACACCATGTGAAATCAGTTAGTGATATAACAAAGGAAAGACACCGGACAAATCGAAATAAGAGGATAGCACTTACGGTTCATGTTCCACTTCTCAGGGAACGGCATGTCTTCGGCAGGAATCAGGTCCGATGTCTTTATTCGAACAAATCGACTCATCCAACCTCGATCCCTATCCTCGTCGATGCTCGAGAAGGGGGGCTTTGCTTGCCCGGCGAGCAAGTTTTATTAATCCCCCTCGGAAGATTCGGGGACTGTGTAGCCGCAGGAGATGATCGAGGGTGAAGGGGTGCCCGTCAATCTTACTCACAAAAAAGCGGAAGAGAATGACTATTCTCCAAACAGAGGGGTGAATCTGACCCAGCGTTACATCATACCTTTTGCAAAAGGCGACGATGATGGGGTCCAAAGGGCCCAACGTGAAGGGATAGGTGTAAACACTCAAGTAGCCCTCCACGTGGGTGGTAATCGCCTTTTCCGGTGCGGGAACCACCACGCACTTACCAACCCAGTTACAATCTTCCTTCACCCTGTTGATGATTTTGTTCGTAATTGAACAGATGTATCTAGTGACCGGTTCGCCCTGGCCCGGTACAGAAGAAGCCTTCTCTACCTTAAAATGGGAACCGATTGAACACCCAACCGGTATGAACGCTTTTAAAGGGGCTCAGTCGTAGTCTCCTCTACAACAACAGGCTCAGGATCTTCAGCGGGTGGAGAAGAAGAGGGGGTTTGTTTCTGGGGAACAGATTTGGATGTCTTTGCCCTTGTTAATGAAGAGTTAAAGAAGCTAGTAGATGCAGGGGTGAGGCAAGAACAAAGGGGAGGATCACTTGTAAACAAACTCAGAGAACTTGAAGAATATAATGTCCAAATAATGCAAACTTTTGGAACTGAAGAAAAAGAGGGCTATTTATACCCTCTTAAAGGTGGCGGTTCGCTTCCCAAAACGAGAAAGCATTAATTAGCGTTTGCAGGCGTTGCAGAGGCTTGTCTTCAGTTGGTCTATGAAAAGACGTTTTCGATACTTACCACGTGCGTCATCATGCCACCGTCATTTATCAATATGACATTTTGTTTCTTTTAATGTGACGCCCCGAATTTTGTGTCACACGCGCCATAAGTATGTCTCCATTTGACCTAATTTAAAAGCGGCGGCTTATATCATTTTTCATCATTACTCTCCAAAAAACGAGGGGACTACCTGTATGGGGTCGAATTCGATCGCTTGCATAGGGAATATCGGGTTCGAATTCGTACAGTTGGTGTCGATTAGAATCACTGCTTGATAGGCCGGGATCGAGACATCAAGGAATGAAGGTCAAGACCGGACATCATCAGAACGAAACTTGAAGCCATGGTGACCGAGACGAGATCGTTGAGGTCGATTAGGGTAAAACGCCCTAGGGTAAAATTATCAGATTTGCGTAACAGAAGGACCAGAAATCTCGTGATGCGTAAGTATCTCGGCGGGAATCACGACGGAAATCAGCAAAGACGTTGAAGTCAGTAATTCAAGGGATATTTTACCTTGTAGATAGATTTTTTACTTTGTATAAGACTCATTCCGCTCCGTATATAAAGGGGTAGGATAATTGTAAAAGGCATCAGAAAAACAATAATCAATATACAAAAATACAGTCTGCTCTAATTGTTTTCTCTATCCATTTGCTTCATATTTGTATATCTTAGAAAATTCTATCAAGGCCAAGCTATTCTAGATTTGTGGTTTGCTTTCTCTCTCAATTTACTTGCTGAATTTAGTCTCTATTTTTATTTATCCGTTATTTGTATCAAACCAAGTCACGTGTCCTTAAAACCACGTTCAAATTTAATTGTTATCTGAAGCCAAGGGTAAACACCCATATCAGTGCAACCAATCAGAGACAACCACCCATTAATTAAGCAAAAAAAAATTATATATATATATATATATTAGTAGTGAAGTAATTAATTAAGACATACTAACTGAACGACGACACAATCAATAATGAATTAAACGAGATAGAACTCTAGACTATGAAACTAAAATCAATCATAAAGAAAATAAAAGATTAACGATCGGAAGAAAGGGATTAGGATTTCAGCAATTTCAGAATTCAAGTGCCCGAGACAGTGGTGGGATGCCAACTCGACAGCAATGTGAACTTCAAGCATGATTTTCGTGTTGATTAATCGTGGGCGCAAACTCAGTGAGCCGAAGATTAGTCACGATATCATCAACAACAAAGTCATACTTTGAGCTTGAGATTAGCCTAAACAGAGGCGTGGTGGTGGTCGGAGCTTCACGAATTTCAAAAGAAAAAGGGGATAGGGGTTCAGATTTGTCTAGATTAAAGGAGATTGGCGAGAATTTCAGGGATTTGGGGTTTGGATACGGGTAGATGATGAAGAGATGAGGATATTGATGTAGGATTGAGGGTGTTTGGTGGTGGCTAGATGGTGGCACCGACGTGGCAGAGGTGGAGGAGGAGGCAGACTAGGGAGAGAGGGATGAGAGAGGCTAGGTTTAGGTTTTGGGTTAAAATGAGGCAAAATTTCTGATTTTTCTAGCTTTATATATCAAATGGAAAATTAAATCAGTGCCATTGGATTGAAGAAGATCTGGTGGCTAGGATTGACCCTCTGTGACTTAACCGAAACGACATGGTTTGGGTCTAAAACTATATCATTTGAACACTATCCTGGCAGCCATTTAATTGGCATTGAAATTGCACTCTTAGCCACCTAACCATTTCAATTTTAGCCCATTTCCTTTAATCCTATCTTATTAAACTACAATCCAATTAACCTAAATACTAACCAATAAAACAAAACCTAATAAAACTCATTAGCTAACAATTGAATTAATCATATGAGAAATCAATTTGATTAACTTATCAAATAATTATTCATTTAAAAGAGAACACACAAAAAGACAATATTTTTTTGGTAATTTTGTGACAAGTAAAAATGAAATAACAAATAAGTAAAAATAGAGAAAGAAAAAAGAAAGAAATGAATAAAGCAACAAAAGACTTGCAAATTTTGGAGATGTTAAATAGCGCAAAATTAGGTATTCACAGCGAGAAAGTTCCTGAACGATTTCTGACACTTGAAAGGATGCATGTCTTCTCGCATTTAATGACCCAAACAAGTATTATTCCGTGATTCGGCAAATATTTCCGCTAGTTTTCGAGGTAATCATGACCACGATTTTTGCCGTCTATAAACTTCTCGACTACTCATCACTTTTACCCTTCACTTTTACAAATCCTTCTCCTTCTTTGAATCTCCTTAGAACCCTACTGTAAAATTCATCTTTCTCAGTACAATTTCACTGCTCAAATTTATTACCATCAACATGTCTTCTAACTTTGATGTCCTCTAAAACTCTGGCCTTCTCTTCGTTGGAGGCCCTAATAAGAACAAAACGAAGGAGGTCGAGATTGACTCCGAATCTCCTTCCGTAAATACCATTATTCGTCTCCAACTTGACTCCCAGTTGGATCTTCAATTCCAAAAAGAACCTATTAATCCCAAAAGCGATAGACACCAGCCTGTTCGCAGGTACCCTTCTTTCATACATCCTGCTAGCGTTCCCGTCATGAAGAAAGATTGAAATTGGAACGACATCAACATCATTGGCCTAAACGAGGTGGAAATGGTCACCTTCTCCAAACCAAAGGTCATATATATTTATACATACCCCTTCACTCTGGGATTTTTTAAAGAAATTGACCCTATAAAATTTTAGAATTCTCCCATCGATATCAAATATGCTTGGCTCAAGTAGGTCCATCAATTAGCGTACAGTGGCTTGCCTCCGAAAATTATGCTCCGAGACTAGAAAACCCTCACTCTCGCACACATGAGCAATCTCTACTCTCCAAAGATCTTTCATGAAGGTGTGCTGAAACTAAGCAAACGCGGCCGCCCTCCTCACCAGTTTTGATGACGGCAATGACCGTGGCTAGATGAAATGGTTCATTGTTATTGCTATCAGGGATATTCTCTCGACAACAACACCTGTTATTCCTTAATAGTGGAACCTTTTTCGTAAGTGTTCAGATATCTTTTTCTTTCCATGAAAAAAATTTCCTCCTTTGTAAACTTTGTATTTTTCTCCTTTTAGCTACTCATTGGGAAACACAACATGTTAGCCCAATAGGTACAGAAAAATTTAGACATTTCTACACTGTACTCTCGAAAGTTAAAATAAATGGCTCCCAGATTTAATTGGAAAGCCAAAAATCATGGTAAGTAAAATTTCTTCTTGCCTTCTTCAATCTTTCAATATGATTGTTCTCTTTTCTACAATACATAGGTCTTTCGAAAGGATTTCCCTTTCCTCCCCTCTATGGTTCTCGATGACCCCGAGGAATTCAATCGCATACTGTAAAACATCATCGATGGAAGAGAGCTCGTGAAGCCACTCTCACTTATGATTAGGGAGCCTCCTCCTAGAGTCCCCAGCCCAAAAACAAGAAATCAAAAAGGAAACGTACCTCCTCAACTGGGACTCGGGAGAAGACTAAAAAAGAAACACCTGCCAGACCAGCCACCGTGGTCCTTGTTGATGAAGGAAATGATGATGAACCAGTTCCTCTTCAAAGAAAAAATATATCCTTATCAGCTTAACTGGATGGTCAACTGGGTGAGCGGAAAACTCCAACACTGGAAGAAGCTCAAGTACTCTTCACAGAAATGGGATTGGCCAAAAATGCTTCATCTCATTTTCGAATCCCCATCGTTGCTTCCGCCTAAAGGAATTCAATCCTTGACATTCCTCCGCCATCAGCTCCTGAGCCTATTGTAACCGCATCACCTTTTGTACTAGCTGCTATCTCTCCACTAGCCCCTTCCTAACTGTTAGAAGATGTTCCTTTCCCACGGTCACGCGACCATGGAAATTTGGGAAACACTTACTCGGAACCCACTTAGAACCCTAACAGAAAATGGAGTGTCATTCTCACACTTTTAAATGAATGCCACATACTTTCCAAGCCGGTGGAGCTTGACAACTATCTGAACCGCTGGCCACAGAAAAAGATTGGAGAAAGATGAACTCTCTTTCTGCTGAGTGTCTGCTAAACAATATTATGCACTGTTTTGCGCAGGTATCAATCTAACTTTCTTCTATCCCCCTTTATATTTACCATACTTTGCCTTAATAACCTTACTTTAACCTCTTCAGGCCAATCTTCTTGCTTTCGAGGGCCTGCAAAGGTTGATTTTTGATGAACATGAACTTACTACGGAAAGAAATCAACTTTTGGCCGAAAGGAACCAGCTTGCCGAGTGCCTCCTTGTTTCCAAAGCAAAAATTGCCCAAATGGGCAAGCTCGAGGCTCGGATGCAGCAATCCAATAAAGATAGAATAGTCCACAACCAAGAAGCCACTCAATTACATGAAGATTTTAAGGAGGCGAAGGCCAAGTGGGATGAACTGTATGATGTCGTGACTGTTGCGGCCTAGCGCGAGTCTGCCTTTATGAAGCAAATCAACAACTTAGAGGCTCCAAAATTGAATAGGCTACCGTTGACAAGGAAAGGAGAGCCAGAATGGAAGAAAGGCTCAAAAAGGTTTTGGAGCAGAACCAGCTTCATGCAACAACCAACGCCGAGCTAGATTCCAGAATTGGCAATGTGATAGCCGAAAATGACAAACTCCAATAAAAAAATTGAGAAACTCCAAGATAAACTCCAAGACTAGGAAGATTATATCCTCTTCGAGAAAACATATGCCATTTATCATATGAAGAGTAAAATCTTGGAGGAGGACGAAGAAGGTATTGCAAACATCGATGATTGCATTGCCAAAGCTCGTGAATTTAATTGCTCTCAAGAACCTCCCTGCTCAGACCGCTGCCTCTGACTCTTCGAAAACTAGCTCCAAGTATTTGGGAACCAACGAGGAAGCTGAAGAAGAAGAAGAAGAAGAAGAAGAAGAAGAAGAAGAAGAAGAAGAAGAAGAAGAAGAAGACAACGATGAAGGCCTCGATCCAGAAACGGAACAACCTTCTCCCAAAAAGAAAAATGAAGACTCTTCTCTCCCTTCAAGCTCTGGCAGCAAAAATAACTGATGTTTATATTTTTCTTTACTTTTGTAATATGCCAAACTTCTTTATTGGGTTTGACATTTTGAGCAATGAAAGAAATTTATTTTCTTAAGTCTTGTGCAAGAAATATTTTTTTCTTCTTTAACAGACAAAGCTCGGGAATTTTTGTTACACCCGATAATGTTTGATCCCAGGCATTCACTCTTAGGAAATCTACCCTCTGACTATGAGAGTTTATAAGAGAGGGCCCTAATGTTTACAGTGCTCTTGAAAATGATGTCTCTTGTTCATTCTAACATAAGCATTTGAAGTTTTAATTAACTTTCAAACGAAAAATAATTAAACATAACATGTGGACAAGAAATAAGATAAAACCAAAAGGAATTTGATTTATTCCTTCTATCTTTAAAAGTAAATTTACATAAACATTCTTTTCTTAAGTAAATAAAGCTTCCAATACATGTGGCTAACTTGTATAACTTATTTCTAAAGTGCTGACCATATAGTCCCCGGTCCTGATAAAATATGGATCCCGATTCTAACAATCCCCAGTCTTCATGCCTCAATATGTAATAGACCCCCTAGTGTTCAGATGCGAAGTGTGAGAATTCAAATACTGGAAGTCCTGTTTTTCGCCGATGATGCCTTCTTCGTAGTACGCTTTACATTGCTGCTTTATTAAAAATCTTGCCAGAAAAATCCAATTGGGACAAAATATGGACGAAGGGAAAAAGAATGTAGCGCATACTTTCAGTATCAGCAAAGATTTTCAGCAGTAGTACCTTTTGAGGTGACTCACGTTCCAATTGCATGGCAATTTAACTCCATCTTGATTCTCCAATTGTTATGAGCGTTTACCGGTTATAGTAGAAATCTGATAAGGTCCTTCCCATGTTGGTCCCAGCTTCTCAACATTGACTTCTTGAGTACTTTGAGTTACCTTTATCAAAACCAAATCTTCGACTTTAAAATATTGAATATTTGCTTTGCGCTTGTAATATCTTTTCATTCTTTGCTTTTGTGCCACCATCCTCACTACGCCAGATCTAATGCTCTTCAAGCTAACCATCAATGCTTTATTATTTGCCTCCTCGTTTGCTCGGGAATACCTTAAGGTCGGTTTCCCAACCTCCATCGAGATCAAAGCTTCCGCACTGTATACAAGTGAAAAGGGTGTTTCACCCGTGCTCGATTTCTCCGATGTTCGATATGTCCTTAAGACACCTGGTAGCTCATCTGGCCACCTTCCTTTTGCATCTTCTAACTTCTTTTTAAGGTTTTGAATTGTTATCTTGTTCGTTGAGTCTGCTTGTCCATTAGCACTTAGGTGGTATGGTGAAGATGTGATCCGCTTGATCTTCAATCCTTCCAAAACCTTTGTGACTTTGTAACCTATAAATTGTGGCCCTTTGTCACAAGCGATTTTTTTTTTGGTATTCTAAATCGACAAATGATAAAATCAATCATTTCTCGTTCTATGATCTTTTGGTAAGCACCTGATTCAATCCACTTAGTAAAATCATCAATTAAAACCAAAAGAAGTTTTACCTTATCGGGTCCTTGTTGTAAGGGACCGACTATGTCTATCCCCCATTTCATGAATGGTCATGGTAACACCATCGAATGCAAATGTTTCGCCGGTTGATGTACTAACTGTGCATGACGCTGACATTTATCACATTTTTGAACAAATGCCTTCGTGTCCTACTCCATCCGGGGCCAATATTATCTGGCCTTAATCAATTTGAGAACCAACGAGTCTGCACCGCAGTGATTCCCGTACACTCCTTCATGAATTTCTCTCATCATATAGTTGGCCTCCGATGTTTCTAAACACCAAGCCAACAGTCCTTGAAAATACCTTCGGTAGAGTTGACCATCTACAAGATAATAACGAGCTGCTTTAGTTCGTAGATTAGGGTGATTGAGTTAACTTCACAATATCCGTCCATGTCCAATACCAGATGCAACAGCTGAACGACCGCATTAGAATCAACTCCTTTCATTTTCATGGACGACCCCAAATTGGCCAATGCGTCTGCCTCCACGTTTTTCTTTCTCAAAATGTGTATAATTGACCATTCCCTAAACCGAGAAAGTAATACTTAAACCTTACTCAAGTATTTTTTTCATGTGTTCCTCCTTGGTGTCGAAAATTTTGTACACCTGGTTTACTACCTGCTGGGAGTCGCATTTTATTTCGATAACCTCGGATCCTAGTCCCTGAGCTAGTTCAAGTCTTGCAACCAAAGCCTCGTACTCGGCTTCATTGTTAGTTAATGGCACAATTCTAATGGCCTGCCTCAGGGTTTCCCCCGAGGAAGTGATTAATCCTATCCCGAGGCTGGACACTTTTACGTTGGAAGCTCCATCGGTAAACAAGGTCCAAACAACTGATAGTATACCTGATACCAGCACTGCTTCTTTAGCAGCTAAAGACATCAATCCCAGACTAAAGTCAGCCACAAAGTCGGCCAAACTTGTGACTTGATCGCAGTCAAGGGTTTGCATTCAATATCGAATTCACTAACTTCGACTGCCCATTTAGCCAAATGACCCGATAATTCAGGTTTATGTAGGACATTCCTCAAGGGAAAAGTTGTTACAACGGCTATTGGGATGATATTGAAAATAAGTCCTAAGCTTTCGAGAGACAACTATGAGAGCCAAGGCCAACTTTGCAAGGTGCGGATACCGTGTCTCCGCCCCCGATAAAATTTTACTAATATAATAAACAGAAAATTGCATAGCTTCTTCCTCCCGGACCAGAACAACACTTACTGCTACTTCCAAGACAACTAGTTAAATTAACAACTGCTCACCTTCCATCAGTTTTGATAGCACCGTAGGGCTTGACAAGTTTCTTTTTAAGTCTTTCAGTGCCTGTTGGCATTCCGGAGTCCACACAAAATCATTCTTCTTTTTCAAAGGCGAAAAGAAATGATGGTATTTCTCCGAAGACTTTGAGATAACCCTGCTCAAAGCCGCCAACTTGCCGATCAACTTTGTAATTATTTCACACTTGTTAATTGATCCGAGATATCCTTGATGGCTTTTATTATATCGGGGTTCACTTCGATTCCTCTTTGATAGACCAAAAACCCCAGGAACTTATCGGAACCAACTCCGAAGGCACATTTCTCCTGGTTGAGCTTCACGTTGTAATTTCTCAGAATGTCAAATTTTTCTTGCAGATGATTCAAATGATCCCCTGCGTTAAGAGAATTAACCAACATGTCGTCAATATAAACCTCCATTGTCTTACCAATTTATTGTTCGAATATTTTATTAACGAGCCTCTAATAAGTAGCTCCACATTATTAAGCCTGAAAGACATCACATTATAGCAGTATGTGCCAAATTTTGTGATAAATGAGGTCTTTTCTCTTATTAACTCATGCCGGTCGTAGCATCAATCATTTTATCAATGCTGGCAACAGGAAAGAGTCCTTACGGAATACCTTATTCAAATCTTTATAATCTATACACATTCTAAATTTATTATTCTTTCTAGGCACTACTACTTAGCTAGCCAATCAGGGTAATTTACCTCTCGAATTGAACCTATATTTAGTAACCGGGTTACCTCTTCTTTGACAAACCTATTTTTGACCTTTGCTATTGGTCGTTTCTTCTGCCTTACCAGAGGAATGGTAGAATCCAAACTCAGCTTGTGGACAGCCATTTCTAATGGAATACCTGTCATGTCTGAATACGACCATGCAAAACAATAGACGTTAGCTTTTAGAAAATCAATAATTTTTAACCTGAGTTCGGGGCTCAACCCTGTTCCTAAGTGGAATTTTCTTTCTAAATATTCCGAGAACAAGGCCACTTGTTCGAGTTCTTCAGTGGTTGATTTGGTTGCATTTGTTTCCTCCGGTACCTAAAAGGATCTCGGTACCTGATAAAAATTCGATGAGTCCTCTTCTCCAATATCTTCAATCGGAGTGGAAGAGGGCACCGACTCCTATAGTTGATATTTGCCTGTTTCGTTCCCCTTGCTACTGGACATGGTAATTGCATTTATCTCTCTTGCAGTCGGCTGATCTCCTCTGATCTGCTTGACCCCTTCCGGAGTTGGAAATTTCAGCAGTTAATGATATGTTAATGGTGCAACCTTCATTTCATGTATCCAAGGATTACGTTGTATCCCATGTCGCCATCTACCACTTCAAACATAGTGGTCTTTGTTATGCTTCAGCATGCGTTGGCAAAAGGATCTCTCCCGGGGTTGTTACACTCGTTAGGATGAACCAGGCCAGAAGCTTTGTTGCCGTAACTATGTTTCCGGTTGACTTTACTTGCTCTAAAACTATCCATTTTATGATGCTTGCTGAACAACCTGGATCAACCAACACACATTAAATTTTAAAATCTAAAACATTAAGAAATATTACCAGAGCATTGTTGTGCGGTAGAATAAGTTCATCAACATCTTCCTCTATAACGGTGATGTCATCTTCTGAAACTTCACGAACCCTCTTGCCATGAGTTACTGATATCTTCGTCTTCTTTACTGCCTAAAATGTCACCCCGTTTACTTCGTCACCACCAAAAATCATATTAATCATCATGCGAGGTGACCCTGCAGACAATTTTGATAGTTTAGCAACATCTCTATTTTTCCTATAATTATTTTTGGCCCGATCACTGAGAAATTCTCTGAGGTGGCCATTCTTCAATAATGTTGCCACCTCTTCCCAAAGGTGTCAGCAGTCCGCAATCCTGTGACCATGAGTTCCATGGAATTCACACTATAGATTAGGATCGCTTTGGCTAGAATCCGATCGAATTGATTTAGAAACCTAGCCTTCTTAATATTCTTCATAGTTGACACCAACTCTACCAAGCTGATGTTAAAATTATAGCCAGATAACTGGGGATATGCGGAATCTCGTGACTCCAAAGATTCTTTCTCCCATAAAGCTCAATTATTTTGACCAAGATCCGCTCTTCTATTGGTAGCAAACCTATCTCATGACTGAAATCCTTTACTTCCATGCCCCTCAACTCTTTCATAAGGCTGAAAGCAACTCCTAGAAGACCTCCGATCTATTTCGAAATCAGTTTTGAATTTCTCCTGATTGCGATCATGACTACGTCTTTTGGAAGACATCAATGAACTCAGTTAATCAACTTCTATTCTAATCTTTGACTCATAGCGATTGTGGACATCTGCCCATATGGTTGCCTGAAATTCTAACAAGCTTTCCTTCAATTTTCTGGAGGCATCAGAGCTTAATGGGTTGAGATTTTTTGTCTATGCTTCAACTGCCCACTCATGCGGCACTGTAGGCAACAATATCCTTTCCTTCTGAAATCAGATCACGAACTCTCATAACAGTTGGATTCTCCTTGGGCAATTCTGAATATGTCTGCCTTTCTAGCTTGGATATTACTTGCCCTAGCATGATCTTTAATGAAAGAATCTGCAAGCATTTTAAAAGAGTTAATAAAATGCTCAAGTAAAAGAGATTACCATGTTAAATCACCCTTCGTTAGGGTTTCTCCAAAGTTCTTGAGTAAGACAGATTCGATCTCCTGTTGGGGCAAGTGGTTTCCTTCATAGCCATAGTGTAGGTCGTGATATGCTCCTGTGGATCCAAAGTCCCATCATATTTCAGAATATCCGTCATCTTAAACCTTTTCAGAATATATTTTTGGGCCGCACTTGGTTTGAACAGCATTTGTGTATATTTCTTGGAATCCGACAGCGGTGCTCCCGGGATCTGATCCATCCGAGCATGAAATTTTTTAGTGTTTTGGTCCATTCGTTCATTCATCTCCCTCATGAATCTCATGAGTTCAGTTTTGAAAGAATTTTTAGCATTTTTGTCATTCCTGGATCCACTACCGGCACCACTTGCTTCATTTTCGTTAAAACATAATCCCTCTCTCGGAGCAACGTTATCGGTTCTTTGTGCTGTTTGATTCCTAGGAATGCTGGGAGGAATCCGAACGGCTCCATTGGGGTTACTGGAAGCAATCGAAAATGTCTGCTTCAACTATGTCATCACCTGGTCTTGCCCTGAGAGATGCTTCATAATTTCCCTTTGTTGCTCTCTCAAGATTTTGACTGTTCCCAAACATGTTCATCATCCGCATTATCAGGAGTTGAAATTCTCACATGGTGAGGATTTTGCTCTTCGTGAACCGAATTTGCCTCATCTCCATCGTTGCGAGTTTCACTAATTCAATCTTCCCGGTGGAATGCATCCTCTAGCTCGTTGTGTGTTCCAACGTTGTAGGCATTGTTCACATCATTAGCTGCCATATCTGATTTTTAATTTTGTAAGAAAGGGATCAAAATTTGTTAGTAACAGATGAATGGATCAAAGAAATTAAATAATTGTCTTTGCTCCAAGGTGGGCGCACAACCTTTGTTTACCCGTAAAACGGTACAGTTGAATTTGTAACGTGGTTTATAGATACGTGAATTAATTTGACTTAGAAATATGAAATAAATACGAATAGAAATAAGATTATAAAATAAACTTAGAGAAAATACGAGCCTGGATATGAGTTTAGCTTCTCCGGTAGTAAAAACAATAACAATATTAAAAACAAAGTAAAAAAGCAATTTTATAGAATGAGAACTGATTTTAGCTTTTGTGCACATAATGTTTCGTGTCCTACAATGGATCCTAATTCTCCTATTTATACCCCTATTTAGGAAGAAAAGATCCCCAAATCAAGCTCCTCCTGAATGAAAATAAAACCGCCATTGTTGACTGCATAACGGTTGATCATAAATACAGAGATTCCTTGTTACGGTTGTTCATTGAATATTGTGCTTTTAAACCGATGCTTTACTTTCAAATATTTGTTCTCGAATTCGATGCCTTCGGGATTCGCTTAGCACCAGTCACATACTTGTATTCGGTACCAGTTATTTGCTGACTCACATCTTACCTGTCTTTAGTTGCACGTGTCATCTCGTCATTCGTCCAACTATCGCTAGCTAATTTTACCCCATGCAACCTTCATTTGCAGCATAACAAGTGAAAGTGAGATTTTCATTAAAAAATAAAGTGAAAGAAAAGGTTCAATAAAGGTTCCCAAAGATTGAACTTTGAAGCTTGTACATAAGAATATGCTGTAAGAATGACATGACTGAATATATTAAGACAAGTCGGGTTTTTATCTAGAGTTAACCAAATTTTAACATTCTGAACCCATATTGTTCATGTAAATAAAAAAAATTTGAATGTTATTTCTTTAGTTCGTATTTAATACTCTCTTTGTTTCATTTGACATGATAATATTGTACTGATTGAGAAATCAATGGTTTTCTCTTCTAGTACACTTTTTTCCTACTGTTTAAGAAATATTTTAAATTATAAAAAGTAGTGATTCGGTTTAAGATGGTTGTGTAGAAATTGGAGATGTCTAATAAAAATAAACATGTTGTATTTCTTTTTTTGGTAATTAAAATTTTATATTAATCACCAAGAATTATATATTTACAAAGCCTTATCTAACTAGACTTGTTAGCTATCATAATGAAAAAAAACTCTACCTGTACACAAGCTCTAATTTTCTATAAGATGAAATTATGGATCGGATTTCTAAGTCTAGTTGGAGTGCGAGTACTGCAGATACATGGAATTTCTCTAGTTATCGCATCCCATTCTCTGTTGCTTTTCTAATAAATTCTCATATTTCTATCGATCCAGATACTGTTTACAACTTCTGTAGAAATCGTTTTGAAAATCTGAGCTTTTTGTGATGTCCCTTGGCTCTATTGATCACTTCTTGCACATATTGATTCCTGACAGTCATATTGAAGGTTTGATCTTGTATCCATTGTATTAATCTATATAACATGGCTTTTATCAAACTCACACCCCATAAACAAGTGCTCACTTGTTTCATCAAAGTTCTGGCACATAGCACATTTGAATTAACCACAACTCCCCATCTAGTTAGCCTGTCAGCAGTTAGTAATTTGCGTTGCATTTGCAGCAGCCATAGAGTGAACCTGGCTTTTGGCCTAGCAGGGTTCTAGAAGACCAAGGATTTCCATGGAACTCTAGGTTGATCTCGAATATATATATCTGTCTCGTGATACTCTTTCCAGCAATGTGTTGATATTGGACTTGGTTCAGTACATTCTTTGCTTCCATAATTTTTCTTACCATCCAACATGCCTATTGTGGTACATGCATATCCTCCAGTTGCTGCCCTTTAATGTAGTACGTGTGAATCCATTTTATCCTCAACTTATCTTCTTTGTGAGCTAGATCCCAATATATATTAGCTATAGCAGCTTTATTCCATGTATGCACGTTGATCAAATTCAGTCCTCCAGCACTCTTGGGAGTGCATACTCTATCCCATGCTACTAATACTTTTTGTGTAATTATGTTACTTCTAGACCATAAGTAGCTCCTACAGTATGCATCAATAAGTTTGAGTACTTTAGCAGGCAGCACAAACAGCTAAGCCCAATATGCTCGGATTCCAAACAAAATTAATTGTATTAGTTAAGCCTTTCCTGCATAGGATAGCTTCTTAGCCGTCCAAGATGAGATTTTTATAACTATCTTTTCAATTAGAGGTTGCTACTGAATCAGAGATAACTTCTTTGTAGAGAGTGGAATACCAAGATACTTGAACGATAATTCACCACTAGAGAACCCCAAAAGCTGAAGAATTCTATCTTTTTATGCGATATCCCTCCTAAATATATAGAACCCTTCCCAAGATTTACTTGCAATCTTGAAGCTGCAGAGAATTGCATGAAACACTGATGTAAAGCCTTGACAGAGGGAAGATCACCCCTAACAAGCAGAATAAAGTCATATGCAAAAGATAGGTGTGTAATACCTAACATTGTACACCTATGATGATAGTAAACTCTTATTTTTTTATTAGCCCGTGTAAGTTTCTATTAAGATATTCCATTGATATAACAAACAGAAAAGGGGACCTAAGATCCCCTTGCTTGAGCCCTTTAGCAGCATCAAAAAGTTGTGACGACTCCCTATTAATTAGGATGATATAGCAACAGTCTTTACATATTCCATGACCCATGCTGTAAACTTAGAAGGAAATTCCAACTTTGCCATTACTTGCTCGAAGTAGAACCATTCTACAGAGACATAAGCCTTTTGGAGGTCAATTCTAATCATAAAACTGGGAGAAATATATTTCCTTTGTATAGGATATATCTAGTTTATGAGCTAGAATAATGTTATCACCTATTTTCCTCTGATGAACCTAGCATATGCATTATGTACTATGTCTGGAATAACCTTTTGCATCTTTGCTACTAACACCTTGGATATTTACTTGTACTGAACAATGCAACAAGCAATTGACCTTTATTTTTTGACAATGGTTGGGTTTTCAAATTTTGGTATTAGAGTAATAGATGTGCAATTTATAGCCTTATAAATCTTACTACTGGTAAAGAAATTCTGTGCTGCCCCTATTACCTCCTCCTTGATAATGTGCCAAGATTTCTTAAAGAAAGTGGGCATTATATCCGTCTATACCGGGTGCTTTTGTCATCCCCAATAGACTCTAAGCCTGCCTGAATTTGCCTCTCTGTTACTTCAGCACATAGTTCAAGCCTCTGCTAGTGGGTGAGGATCTTGCCATTCTTTATTTTAAGTTTGTTAACTGCTGATAGTACTTGGGCAGTTGCTCCTATCAAGCTCTGGTAAAACTGAATAATTTCTTCTATGATATCTTCTTCTTCTTTAGTAAGCCTGGATCCATCTAAGGCACTAAGTTCCCTTATTTGTTTCCTATGACTTCTTTTTTTGACCAAAACTGTAAAATTCTTGGTATTAGAATCACCAAGTTGTATCCATTTAGCTCTGAATTTCTACTACATGATAATTTCCTCCACCATTGACCATTTCTCTAAATCCTTGAGAGTAGGTTTTTCCTCGTCTCTTAGCTTGTTATCCCATTGATGGTTTATATGTTCTTGGATTACCTTAAGTCAGCTTTGGCTTTATCAATCTTCTGAGAAATAGCTTTGAACTCCTCCTTGTTCAATCGTTTAAGTTCTGCCTTGATGACCTTCAACTTCATCCATGCATTTCTCATTTTTTTCACTTGCTAACTTCCATCGCCATATATCTTTTACTATAGGAAGAAAAGTGCTATGATCAGCCCAAATACTATAAATCCAAGAGAGACTTTAACATTTTGTATGAGCGGTATCAAGAGTGATTAACATAGGTGAATGATCATAGATATTAGGTACATCATACTCCAGCACTACTTGTCCCCAGTGCATCATCCATTCATAGTTACCAAATGATTTGTCCAGTCTGCAGCAGATTCTATCAAGTACATGTTGTTTATTTGTCCAAGTATAATACTCCCCCTTCCAAGACAGTTCATTCACCAGCAAATCGTGTATGCATTCTGAAAAATCTTTTATTTTCGAGAATAGAACAGGGTTCCCAAAGATCCTATTCTATGGATATAAGGGTGCATCAAAATCTCCACAAATAAACCAAGGTATAGATACTCCTTGCGCCACTTCTTTGAAAGCCTCCCAAAGGTCTTTTATTTTTTCACATGTATTGAATCCATAGATGATAGATAACATACTGTCAATTTCATCATTCATACTTTTAACCTGACAATGAATCATTTGAGAGGTTTCCTTATTGAAACCTTAGATGACAGATAACATAAAGTCAATTCCATCACTCCTGCCTTTAACCTGACAATTAATCATTTGAGAGGTCTGCTTAATCTTGTCTACTATATATCTTCTTGTATCCCACATAATTCAAATCCTGCAATTGCTAGCAATTTGATAATTAGTCAATAGTCCCAGCAAATGGTGATCTCCCTAGAAATTTTCCCAGCTTTATGCTCTTTAACTCTTGTTTCAATCAATCCAACTAGAGTTTTTTTTTGTGCTGAAATAGTGTCTCAATTCCTTTTGTTTATATCTCTTATTTGCTCCCTTCCCATTCCAAAATAGCCAAGTTAATGAGGAATGATAATCACATCCCCATCAGAACGTATTGCTTGAGATCCACCCATCTCACCACGCAATATTCTAAAGATATTTTTGGTTTTCGCTGAACTGAGCACATTGAAGTTGCTATCATTCAGTTTTGGGCTTGCTTGCATTTCTTTCCGCTGTTTATCATATTTGTGGAACTCTGTGGACTTGTATTTAATTGTAGCACCCTTTGTTGCTGTTTTTATGAAGGATCAATGCCTTGTTGCAGCTGACCTTGGCCATCTGTCTGATGGCAAATAGGGTGGTGTGGGGCGGGTTTTAGGTTATGCGGTGTGGGTATGGGTGGGGGGCGGGTTGATGTAATCTTTAAAAAAACTGATGCACGGCGGGGCGGGTTGTGGGTCTATACGGGTTTACGCGGGTTTAAGCAACTTTTCTGATTGGCTATTCTGCAAATTATCTAGCAACACAAAAACTAGATATAAGTAAATATGCGGTAAACTTTCTAATCAAAATAGTAAAAGCTATTTAAAATTCTTAACCAAATTTAGTATTTCAAATTATCTTAGAGAAATAGAGTTCATTAGTGGAAACGTTTCGAAACTATTTTCAACCAATGATTACAATATTAATTTTTTAACACCACATTCAATAAATGAAAGAAGTGTATGAAACGTTGGTTCTTCTTGTATTCTTTTTCAGCATGATATATATGCCTACTTCAATTTTATATTTTTTAAACAGTATTTTTTTAATTATTTAATGTGTATAGACAAAGAGTAGAATACTTGCTTGCAATTTCGTGATCAGATTAGAGTAAAAATTAATATATTGTGAATGATAAGATAAAGAGGTGGAGAAAGGGGATAATAATATAGAGAGAGTTAGTATCAATAGAAACAATAATAATGTAAAATACTACTTTACAATGAATAATAATACATTAAAAGGGCGATTTACGGGTTTTTTACAATGAGCAACAAAAACTTATATTTTTGTATTTGACTAATTTAGTACATGATCAACAGAAGATCTTGCATTTTTTTTTATTAAACTGAAAATTCTATCCAAAATCTCAAAAGAAAAAAAACTACAAAATGAAGAAAAAAAACTTAGGCGAGGGGACGGGTGGAAATGCTACGCGGGACGGTGTGGGGTGGGTTGAAATCCTTGCCGGTTTACGCGGGTTTGCTCCCAAGCGCACCGTTTGCCATCCCTGCCTGTTGGACAGATTATTGCTCTTGGATCTGACTAGGGCCTGCTAGCTCACTGATTCCTGCATTATTTGACACCCATTTTTGAACTATTCTCTTTGGACCTCTCCTTCTTCTTGCTTGCTCTAACTGTAGTTCCTTTTCCTCTTTTCCAGCTGGCCAATTACTTGGAATTTTTCACAGGATAATTGTTTCCAATCATACAAGATGACATGCTGAAATGTTCTCCCATTTGGATCCGTTACCGTAATCTCATCAGGTAAAGTCATTGTAACTGTATGGGGTCGAACTCGATCGCTTGCATAGGAAGTATCGGTTCTGGGATTTGACGACCAGCGTCGATTGAAGTCGCCATCCGATAGGTCGAGACCGGAACATCGAGAAGAGAAGTCCGAGACCGGATGTCATCGGAACGAAGCTCGAAGCCAAGGCGTTCGAGACGAGATCATCGAGGCCGATCAGGGTAAAACGTCCTATGGTAAAATTATTCGAATGGCATAATAGAAGAACCGGAAACCTCGTAATGTGTAAACATCTCAGCGGGAATCACGGCTCAAATCAGTAAAGACGTTGAATCCATTAATTTCAGGGATATCTTGCCTTGAAAATGGGATTTCTACCTAGTAGAGAATTCTTTTCCCTCCCTATATAAACAGGCAGCCCTATTGTAAATAGACACAATTTACAATCAATATACAAAAGCTATAGTCTATTTTACTCATTTATCTGCCTCATATTTTGTTCCAAAAGGATTTTAACACCGA
>MCJB01051880.1:7853-26105 GCA_002018475.1 Nicotiana obtusifolia
GGGGGGGGGGGGGGATGTTTTGTAGCAAAATAGCAGTAAATATTGAGAGGTTACACACAAAAGAAGAAAAGAAAAAATAGAAGGTTAGAGTTTTGGGTTTGCAGGATATACATGTAGCCTAACTATGCAAAATAGAGACATATTGTTCATATCACTATTTATAACTTATTGGCTGAGCTCAGACTTCTATTGAAGATGATTGGAATATACACAAAATGTTTATACATCCTCTTTTTTCACTCTAGTATCAGCTCCATAATGTTTATTCTTCGTTAAACTTTGAATCTTGTGAATCTCCATATCAATTTAAATCACTTTCAATTCATCCGTTAGACTTCAAGTTCACTCAAATAATATTCCTCTTATTACGGATTGCAATTGACAAATCACTGCAAATCCTTAAAAGTGACTGTCCTACAGTTTTTCAAAGATTACTCATTGCTTGGACGAGGTCAAGTTCTTGAACAAAGGCTGCATTTTGTATTTACAACCAAATATTAGTAACTTCAATAGTATAACTTTTTGTCCCCTAAGACTAAGTACTGTGAACATGCCGACAATTAGGAAGTTGTTAAATAGTGAATGGTCCACTTTTCTGTTCAGATCTCCACTTTTTAGTGGGGCAATGGCTATATGTTGGAGAACAAAAGCATCTTCAGTCACAACTGGTTAAATGTGTGGAATGCGACTAATCACTTTTTCGAAAGAGGCATCAGCATCAGATAAAACTATTTTTCCAAAAATTTATGATAAACTTTTATCCAATATCTATGATGGAATATGTATAATGCGATTCACTGTTTTTCAGGCCCCGTTGCTCCTTTTTCTAATCCAGAAAAAGGATATACTTACGAGTAACCTGAAAAATAAGACAGGTTACAAATACATTGATAGTGTAAATACAGACTTTCAGTGTAGGATATCCTTACCCATTTCCCTGGTTGTGCTCTGTACTATGACGGATATGCAGATACCAACTGCTCCACTATAGAAGCCAAAACAAAAAACATATATAAAAGATAGAATGGAGAAATTCCTCTCTCTATACAGAAAAGACAGCCATAAATAGGATAAGTTGCACTCTTCAAATTCTTACAAACTAAAGTGATGTCGTGATATGTTGGCAAACCCAAAGAATGCTGAATTTACACGCTGAATTATCTGAGCTTTTTTAACTTCCCCAAAAGTATATTGTCCTTCATTTATAGCATAAGTTTTGACTCTAATACAAGAAAATAATCAGGGGGTAGAAGAAAAACTCACCCTTATGTCTGAAACATTATTACGAAAGAATACATGTTGAATGGAGAAAAATACAAAAGGACCAAATGAGAGGTACAGAGAGACGAGAGACAAAGAATAGGACACACTTACAGATCTCAACTAAGCACAAGCTTCAATTCACATGATTTTCTTGGAACCCAAAAACAAAGGTTGTTGTATATGGTCGAAGTCGGGCCCACCTATATGTGTCAAAATCGGGCTCGACTCTATACGGTTAATATCGAGTTCAACTGTTGCTCGATAGGTCGGACTCGAAATGCGTAGGGTCGAAGATCGAACCCGAGCTTCATCGGAACGGAATACGAAGCCATAATATCCAACCTCGAGAACACCGAGCCCATGATCCAAGATCGAGCCTGACTCCGAAAATGTCCAAGGGAAGATCATTAAACCTAAATGACAGAAAACCGGAAAATCTGTGATGGGACGAACATCACGGCGGGAATCTCGATATTAATCAACAGAACCGGATAATTAACAAATCAGGAGATTTTTACCTTCTACGGAGATTTTTACCTCGTATAGTAGTTTACCATATGTATGACCTCCCCACTATATAAAGGGAGAGTTGAACCATTTAAAGATCATCTTTTTTAAACAAATCATCAATAGAAAGGAAAAAACAGTGATATATTGCTCTCTTAAATCATTTTATTATCAACTTGTTTCAATTTCCATTATAATCAGTTTCCGCCCAAGAAGGATCAGTCAACGGCCAAGAGTGTCTAACTCGGGTGGTTTGCGTTTCTTCTCTATTTAACTCTTAATTTCAGTTTTCGTTATATTATTCGTCATTTGTATCAAATTAGGCCACATATCCTTAAAACCACGTATAAATTCAATTGTTATCCGAAATTTAGGGTAAATAGTTTGGCGCCCACCGTGGGGCTGAGGATAATAGTGGGTATTTGATATAATTTCTTGTCACACACATTGTTTTACACTTGCTCTTTGAAGTGTCTCTGATTTTAGGTTGCAATACGGAAATATCAAACTTTCAATCGGCACCTCTGCACGTTGATAGCAAGTTCGATCATCAAGGCGAAAATAGTAACGTAGCGCCAGGTGACGAAATTCTAATTGCTGCTAATTCACAAGTGGCAGTTGATGCAGATCAACTTACTGGCCCCTCAAATAGCATTCATAGGCAACTCGATCGATGACACAAAATCCCCAAAATGATAAAAGGGATGGGATCAACCTCTGGATGATCTTCGAAATGTTGCAAGCCCAACATGCAGCCATAGCTCAGTTACAAAATCGAAGCCAAATCTCGAATAGGGTTGAGCCTGGCCCTTCCCGGTAAATTACCCATAGAGATGGCTCGGTTGTAGGACGGTTGAATGAGGGTGAATTAGGGGCAAACCCCGGAATTATGAAGATGCTCGAAGAACTAACTAAATGAATAGAATCTGGGGAGAAAAAAATCGAGGCAAATAACAAGAAGGTGGAAACGTACAACTCTAGGGTGGATCAAATCCCAGGAGCACCCCCGGTATTAAAAGGCCTAGATTCCAAAAAGTTAGTACAAAAACCTTTTCTACCGAGCGCGACTCCAAACTAATACCCGAGAAATTCCATATGCCAGAAATCCCCAAATACAACGGAATGACCGACCCAAACGAACATGTAACCGCATATATATGCGCTATAAAAGGGAACGACCTGGAGGATGACGAGATCGAATCCGTTCTGTTGAAGAAATTTGGAGAAACCTTGTCGAAAGGAGCCATGACATGGTATCACAACTTAGCTATGCTTGCAGATTCTTTTGTAAAGACACACGCAGGTGACATCAAGGTCGAAACGTGAAAATCGGACCTTTTCAAAGTCAGGCAGAAGGATAACGAGATGCTCCGAGAGTTCGTGTCCCGGTTCCAAATAGAACGGATGGATCTTCCACCGGTCACAGACGATTGGGCCGTTCAAGCTTTCACTCAAGGGCTCAATGTTCGAAGCTTAGCGGCTTCATAGCAACTTAAACAGAATTTAATAGAGTACCCTGCCATCACATGGGCTGATGTACATAACCGCTACCAATCAAAAATCAGAGTTGAAGATGATCAGCTCGGAGCCCCTTCGGGATCCATTTACGCCGTTAGAACTTATGACAAAATCTGAAGTTTATCGCGAACCAAGCTCATATAGAGAGCGACATTAGCCGTATCACGGGGACAGAAAAATTGGCGCATCCGGGCAAAACTCTCCAAGACATGAAAGGAGAAATGACCGAGGTCAGAACAGCCGGGGGCTCATGACCAAAAGCAATTTTGAAAGGCCCACCGGGCATAAAGAAGCACCTCGATTATTGGAGTATAATTTTAATGTTGATGCTGCCACTATCTTATCTACTATTGGTCGCATCAAAGATACTAAATGGCCTCGGCCATTGCAATCCGATCCAACCCAAAGAGATCCTAATCAGATATGCAAATATCACAGCGCTCACGATCATAAAACAGAAGACTGCCGGCAACTAAGAGAAGAAGTAGCCCGGTTACTCGATAACGGATCGAGAATTCTTGAGCGACCGAGCAAAAAACCACTTCGAAAATAGGAATAAACAGACAGGCCAGGAAGAACCTCAAAATACAATCAACATGATTGTCGGTGGTGTAGATACCCCTCAAGGTTCGATGCTGAAACGTACCAAAATATCCATCACCAGGGAAAAGCGCACTCGGGATTACGCGACGGAGGGGACTTTATATTTTAACGAGGAGGATGCTGAAGGAATTGTACAACCACACAATGACATACTGATAATATCTGTACTTATACATAAAGTTAGAGTAAACTGTGTGTTAATTGACCCAGGTAGCTCGGCCAATATAATCTGATCATGGTCGTGGAGTAACTCGGCCTGTCAGACCGGATCGTTCCCACAGGTCGAGTACTTAACGGGTTCAATATGGCATCTGAAACCACCAAGAGCGAAATAACGTCGCCAATAAATATTGCTGGAACCGTTCGAGAAACAAAGTTCTGAACTATCGGAGGGGACATGAGGTACAAAGCTCTATTCGGAAAGCCATGGATCCATGACATGAGGGCTGTACCTTCGACGTTACACCAGGTGTTGAAGTTTACGATGCCCGATGGAGTTAAAACGGTTTACGGGGAGAAACCGGCTGCGAAAGAGATGTTCGCGGTGGAAAAAATGACACCAACACCAACGGTTCCTAAGCAAAGGATCGAGAGCAAGACAAAATAGCAATCACAGATAGATACCATCTTCGGCAAACGTGGATAAACAAGTAGATGTCGAGGATGATGATTATGGAATTCCCAGATCTTTCGTCACCCCCGATGATTCCGATACTAGTAAATCGACTATCGAGGAACTGGAACAAGTCACACTGCGAAAAGACTTTCCCGAACGAAAGGTATACCTGGGCTCGGGGTTGAGCTCCGAGCTTAGGACAAAACTTATTCGATTCCTTACAACTAACGAAGACTGCTTCGCTTGGTCCCACCTTGATATAGCAGGTATACCGTCGGAGATAACCACTCACAAGCTGAGCCTGGATCCGAAGTTCCATCCAGTCAAACAAAAAAGGAGGCCACAGTCCGAAATCAAACATACGTTCATCAAGGATGAGGTAACTAAACTTCTAAAGATAGGGTCTATTCGGGAGGTTAAATACCCGGAGTGGTTGGCAAACGTAGTAGTAGTCCCTAAAAAGGGAATAAATTAAGAATGTGTATAGATTATAAAGACTTGAATAAAGCATGTCTAAAAGACTCTTTTCCCTTACCTAACATCGATCGCATGATCGATGCTACCGCCGGCCATGCAACCCTTAGTTTTCTCAATGCATACTCCGGCTACAACCAAATATGGATGGACCAAGGTGAACAGGAAAAAACTTCCTTCATCACTAAATATGGCACATACTGTTACAATGTAATGCCATTTGGGTTAAAAATGCTGGAGCCACATACCAACGCTTAGTAAATCAAATGTTCGAAAAACAACTAGGAAAGACAATGGAGGTTTATATTGACGACATGTTAGTTAAATCCCTGAAAGCAGAGGACCATTTAAACCATTTTCAGGAAACATTCAATGTGTTGAAGCAATACAACATGAAGTTGAACCCAAAAAAGTGCGCGTTTGGTGTGGATTCAGGAAAATTCCTCAGATTCATGGTCTCCAATCGTGGAATCGAGATCAATTCCAAAAAGATCAAGGCTATCGAGGACATCACAATCGTAGATAATGTGAAAGCCGTACAAAAGTTGACCGGGCGGATAGTCGCTTTAGGGCGATTCATTTCGAGGTCGTCCGATAAAAGCTACCGGTTCTTCGCTCTATTGAAAAAGAAGAATAAATTTTCATGGTCACCGGAATGCCGCATGCTTTGGAAGAGCTCAAAAGATATTTATCGAGCCCGCCACTGCTTCATACACCGAAGATGGACGAACAACTGTACCTTTACCTAGCAGTCTCGGAGATAGCGGTAAGCGGAGTCCTAGTCCGAGAAGAACAAGGTACACAATTTTCGATTTATTATGTCAGCAGAACCTTAGGCGAAGCCGAGACTAGGTATCCTCACTTGAAAAAACTGGCGCTCGCTTTGCTAAGCGCTTCTAGGAAACTAAAACCGTATTTCCAATGTCATCTCATATGCGTCATAACAATTTACCTATTAAGAAAGGTGATGCATAAGCCCGAGCTCTCAGGTCGATTGGCCAAATGGGCCATAGAAATAAGTGGATACGACATTAATTATCGACCTCGAACCGCCATCAAATCTCAGGTATTGGCAGACTTTGTGACCAATTTTACACCATCCCTAATACCCGAGGTCGAAAGAGAGTTGTTAGCTGGCTTGGGGACTCCTTCAGGAATATGGACCCTTTTCACAGATGGTGCTTCGAACGCGAAGGGATCCGGACTTGGCATCGTGTTGAAGCCACCAACTGGTAACACAATTCGACAATCTATTAAGACTGTGAAACTAACTAACAACGAGACAGAATATGAGGCCATGATTGCAGGCCTAGAACTAGCCAAGAACCTGCGAGCAGAAGTGATCGAAGCCAAGTACGACTCCCTTCTTGTGGTAAATCAAGTCGACGGAATGTTCGAAGTCAGGGATGGGCGAATGCAAAGATACTTAGACAAACTGCAAGTGCCGTTGAATTAGTTCAAAGAATAGACCTTACAACATATACCTCGGGATCAAAACAGTGAGGTCGACGCCCTCGCCAACTTAGGGTCGTCGATCGAAGATGACGAGATCGATTCTGGAAAGGTCGTGCAGCTCATGAGGTCAGTAGTGGAAGAAGGCCACACTGAGATCAATTCGACAAGTCTAACTTGGGATTGGAGTAACAAATACATAGAATATCTCAGTTCCGGCAAACTCCCCTCGGATCCAAAAGAGTCGAGGGCCCTGCGTACGAAGGCGGCCCAGTTCAGTTTGTCCGAGGACAGAACCTTGTTCAGAAGAACATTTGACAGCCCACTCGCAATATGTCTGGGACCGAGTGACACCGAATACATTTTAAGGGAAATCCTGAAGATACTTGCGGGAACCATTCCGGCGCCGAGCCGCTAATTCGGAAAATATTCAGAGCCGGTTACTATTGGGTCGAGATGGAAAAAGACGCAAAGGAATTCGTTCGAAAATGTAACGAATGCCAAAGGCACGCCCCGATGATCCATCAACCCGGGGAGACACTCCACTCGGTCCTATCACCATGGCCGTTGATGAAATGGGGGATGGACATCGTTGGCCCTCTTCCGTGCAGACCAGGTAAGGCTCAATTTATACTATTTATGACTAATTATTTTTCTAAATGGGTGGAAGCGTAGGCGTATGAGAAGGTTAGGGAAAAAGAAGTGATCGAATTCATTTGGGATCACATCATGTGCCGATTCAAAATGCCAGCTGAGATCGTATGCGACAACGGGAAGGAATTCATCGGTAGCAAAGTGACAAAATTCCTCGAAGATCACAAGATCAAAAGGATCTTATCGACGCCCTACCACCCTAGCGGGAACGGACAAGCCGAATCTACCAACAAAACAATACTTCGTAATCTCAAAAAGAGATTAACCGATGCTAAAGGGAGATGGAAGGAAATAGTACCCAAAGTCCTATGGGCATATTGTACGACCGAGAAATCCAGCACCGGAGCCACCCTTTTCTCTCTTGTTTATTGCGCCGAAGCTTTGATACCGGTCGAGGTCGGGAAGCCAAGTATCAGGTTCCGGTATACGACAGAGGAATCAAATTACAAAGCCATGAATACGAACTTGAAACTGTTAGACGAAAGACATGAGGCTGCCCTTGTTCGACTAGCTGCTCAAAAGCAAAGGATTGAAAGGCATTACAACAGGAGGATCAACCTTCGATATTTTAACGTCGGGGACTTAGTGCTAAGGGAGGTTACACCAAACACACGGAACCCGAATGAAGGGAAGCTGGGACCAAATTGGGAAGGACCTTACTGTATCATTAAAATCACCGAAAAGGGATCCTACAAGCTCGGAACAGTGGATGGTAAACAACTACCAAACAACTGGAACATAAGTCACTTGAAACGGTATTACTGCTAAGGTACGACCCTATTCTTTATTTTTATTTGCATCACGAACTAACATTTGCAGGTATCAAATGAAGTACCCTGGATCGGGAAATGCGAGATATTAAGTCTGAAAGCACGCGTTGCACTATTTTTCCCTTGAACCGGTTTTATCCCAAAATGGGTTTTACGGCAAGGTTTTTAATGCGGCAACTAGTAAATCGTGCTAACTTAGATTCGAAGATCGATAGCAAATCGGTGACAACAGTATTCGAAGCCAATCTTCAATCGACCCCGAATGCTGGGGGCCATTTTGGCTTGGAAAGATATTCTAAAATTAAAGGGTCAAAGATCAATAAGATTCAATGTAAGGGCCAAACGGTCAAATGAACCGTGCCCAAATAGATTGATCGAACCCTAACACAAATTGTACACATGCGTAAACGAGAATAAAGAAAAGTCTCTTGTATACAAACATCATGCTTTCGATCAAACGAGCCCAAGGGCCACTTTAATTTTTGGTTCGAATAACCATTCTCTCACTTGGGGACTCGTCCGAAGAACAAATTTACTCGGGGGGATAAGACCTATTAAGGCAAACCCCCAACTTTAAAGGCTAAGGCCGTTTTGAGTTAACGGAACTCGAGAAGGAATAAGACCTATTAAGGCAAACCCCGAACTTTAAAGGCTAAGGTCGTTTCGAACTCGAGGAGGGATAAGACCTATTAAGGAAAACCCCGAACTTTAAAGGCTAAGGCCGTTTCGAACTCGAGGGGGGATAAGACCTATTAAGGCAAACCCCAAAATTTAAAGGCTAAGGCCGTTTCGAACTCGAGCGGGGATAAGACCTATTAAGTCAAACCCTAAACTTTAAAGGATAAGGCCATTTCGAGTTAAGAGACTCGAGGGGGGATAGGCAAACCCCAAACTTTAAAGGCTAAGGCCGTTTCGAGTTAGCGGAACTCGAGGGGGGATGAGACCTATTAAGGCAAACCCCGAACTCTAAAGGTTAAAGCCATACCAAATTAATAGTACTCGAAGGCTAAGGTATTTCGAAAGTTGCAAAAAGAAAGCTTTATATGTATATACATCGAAAATCCCTTCTACAAAATCGAGCAACCTCGATACACAGTATCAAACATGAGAAAAGAAAGGAAATGGGCGCCTCATTCTTCAGATCCGCCTGAATCCTCGGAATCCTCCTCCTCCAGGAAGGCTAATTTTCTAGCCTTGGCCTCGGCTATCCTAGCATCTTCGATCTCCGCTGATAAATCAAAGCCTCGAGCATGAATCTCTCAAGGAAAAGCCTGCGAGATTGCCATTTCATATGATCAATCATATTCCTTGATTGATCTTGAGCGACTTCAGCATCAGCCTTATATTGAGCCACCAGCTCATCAGCCTCGGCTTTGACCACGGCAACTTCCGACTTGGCCGTTTTTAGCTTGTTAGCCATATTATCTCGATCTGAGATAACCATGCTGATCCGAGATTGGAGCTCGTCAGTGTTCCTGGTTAGAGCCTCGATTTTCTCCTTTGCCTCTCTAAGCTGAGCTTCTGCTGAAGCTAACTGTGCCTAAAAGGTCTCTTTTTCCGAGACCAGCCAATCCATCTTGCTCCTCCACTCATCGGCCTCAGCGCTAGCCACGCTTATATCAGATCGAAGCTGGTTAATCTGATCAAGCTTTTGCTCTGGTTACTCCACCAAGCCAGCATTATCCTTCCGGGCAAGCTCCAGTTCGGCACGAAGATTCATTATCTCCCCTTCGAGCCGTTCATAGCGTCTCGACTCTTCCCGAAATCAGAGAAAGGCTTCATGATGAAGTACCGAGGCCTACAAGCATAAAAGAGGATGTTATAATTAATTAAAATTTTAAAGTACAAAACAAAGGACATCGAATAGAGCATATCGGAAATTACTCGATTCAATGCCTGTTGAGCTTCATTGAACAGGCAGGACGCATCTACCTCGTTTATTTTTTCCTGATTCTCCTCGGTCACCAAGCAATGAAGATAGCTAGCCACTCCGACAGGAGCGGAAAGAACCCTGAAATCCTCGGGAATGGTGAAAGAGATGGACCGTTTTCGATCAGGGTAAGCGCTCGGCGCAGGAAATCGATCGACCAATTTTGGACTAAAGGAAATACTGCTTGTATCGGTGGATGAGCTTTTCCTCGGTACCTCTAAATTACCAAGCCCAAGAACGTCTTCCGCGGACGCCGAATCCACACCATCGAAAAAACCGCAGAAAGGGTCTTTCGATCTATGATCTCCGCCCGAGGAATGTTCTTTTGCCATTTGGGCCTCATTGAACGTTGATTCTGAGAAAGTGCACGAATCAACCATCTCAATTTGACCTAAGACTCCCAGCGGTGCTCCCCTCGTATCAGGGGAGGCCCCAGTTCTTGCCTCCACCTCGGGTCCCCCGACCTGGCGAAGGTCCGTTTCACTAGCCTCTGGTTCGGAGACCCCTCGCCGTTCAGGTTGTGGCGGCTCACTAGCCACAAGGTCGAAATCCTCTTCCTCCTCCCCGGACTCGTCCCTCAATCGATGTAGCGAGTCTGAAGGTAACACTCGATCACTAACACTGCCCTTGGGCTTGCGAGCCAACCTTTTCCTCGGTCTCTTCTTTCTGAGGTCTGAGGAACTTGGGGCCTCCTTTCTTTACTTCTCTTTATCCTGCTTCGAAACAGGGGGGCGCAGGTATCATCTCAACATCCTTTGATAGACCTACAAAAGAAAGGTAAAACAAGTTAGAAATCGATAGCATAAGGAATTAAGCTCGAGTGTAATTTATCTCACCATGAAGTCGGGCCTCCCACCGGCCTTTCGAAAGCGCGCGCCATGCGCGCTTGGAATATGGTCTCTGGGATACGATCCCCTCGACCCATTCTTTAAGATGAGGAATTGCAGCCGGCATCCGAGATATAGCTGCGCCATATAAAATTGATAAGAGGAAGGTCGAAAGGAAGAACAGTAAACAAATTGATAAGCAGGGCCGCACTTACGCTTTATATTACATTTCTCAGGAAATGACATATCTTCGGCCGGGATTAGGTCCGATGTTTTTACTCGAACAAATCGACCCAACTAACCCCGATCCCTATCCTCATCAATACTTGAGAACGGGGCTTTGCTTGCCCGACGAGCAAGTTTTATCAACCCCCCTCGGTAGAGTCAGGGACTGTACAGCCGCATGAGATGATCGACGGTGAAAGGATACCCCTCGATCTTGCTTGCAAAAAAATGGAGGAGAATGACTATCCTCCAGAAAGAAAGATGAATTTGGCCCAAGGTCACTTCGTACCTTTTGCAAAAAGCAATAAATGACCGGGTCCAAAGGGCCCAACGTGAAGGGATAAGTATAAACGGTTAAAAAACCCTCCACGTGGGTAGTGATCGCCTCTTCAGGCGCAGGAACCACCACACACTTACTAACCCAGTTACAGTCTTCCTTTACTTTATTGAGAACTCTGTCGGTGATTGAACAGATGTATCTCGTGATCGGCTCGTATCGGCCCGGTATCGAGGAAGCTTTATCGACCTTGAAATCGGCCCTGGTCGAACACCCGGTTGGTACAAACGCCTTCAGAGGGAGCTCCGTTGTGGGCTCCTCAATGACGACAGGTGAAACGTCATCAACAGGTTGAGAAGAAGAGGGAGTTTGTCTCTAAGGAACGGATTTTGAAGTCTTCGCCATTGTTTTAAGCAGATGAAGAAATTTAAAGATACAGATGTAAGAGAAATATAGTATGAAGATAGCTTGCGAGGTATTTTCAGAAAGCTAGAAGTTTTGAAGATGAGAGCGATGTAATTTTATAAAAAATCACAAACATCTGAATATAAAGGGTGAAAGGGGGTATTTATACCCTCTCAAAATGGCGGTTCGCATCCCAAAGCGGCAGAACGCCGACTGACACGCACTTGATGCTGTAAAAGGTTTTTCTGATGGGACGTTTTTGATTTCCATATCATGTACGTCATAAGTTCACCGTCACTTATTAGAATGAGAATTCGGTCTTTCTGATGGGACGTTTTCGATTTCCGTATCACGCGCGTCATAAGTTCACCGTCACTTATCAGAATGAGAATTTGAGGCTCATATCGTTTCTCGTCGTTACTCTCCAAAAAACGAGGGGACTATCTGTATACGGTCGAAGTCGGGCCCTGCTATATGTCAAAATCATGCTCGACTCTATACGGTTAATATCGAGTTCAACTGTTGCTCGATAGGTCGGACTCGAAATACGTAGGGTCGAAGATTGAACCTGAGCTTCATCGAAGTGGAATACGAAGCCATAATGTCCAACCTCGAGAACATCGAGCCCATGATCCAAGATCGAGCCTGACTCCGAAAATGTCCAAGGGAAGATCAAATCTAAATGACGGAAAACCAAAAAATCCGTGATGGGACGAACATCACGGCGAGAATCTCGGCATTAATCAACAGAACCGGATAATTAGCAAATCAGGAGATTTTTTACCTTGTACGGAGATTTTTACCTCGTATAGCAGTTTATCAGATATATGACCTCCCCACTATATAAAGGGAGAGTTGAACCATTTAAAGATCATCTTTTTTAAACAAATCATCAATAGAAAGGAAAAAACAGTGATATATTGCTCTCTTAAATCATTTTATTATCAACTTGTTTCAATTCCCATTATAATCAGTTTCTGCCTAAGAAGGATCAATCAACGGCCAAGAGTGTCTAACTCGGGTGGTTTGCATTTCTTCTCTATTTATCTCTTAATTTCAGTTTTAGTTATATTATTTGTCATTTGTATCATATTAGGTCACATATCCTTAAAACCATATATAAATTTAATTATTATCCGAAATTTAGGGTAAACAGCTGTATATATGTACAGTCATTCAGAGGTTGGTCATTGGCAACAGCATACGCATCATCAGTACCAGAAGTAGAAGCAGTAGAACCTCCATCTCTTGAAGGAAGTGTATATATGATTGATAAATCTTGTCACCAAAACTCAATCTCAAGTAATATGTCTTCCATATCATGAACAAGCTCATTATATAGTAACTCATTTAGCTCAATTTTTTTTGTCTGCAATAGGAAGAGAAAGAACAGCATCAAGGAGCCTCGTACATAGAACTAGAGACAATTCAATAACGCTAGAGAAAATAATACTAATATAAATTGACCAACATGAAAACAAATAGTACTGCCAGCAATAACCTCTGTTCAGATAATTAAGAACAAATGATATAGTTCTCCTTTCAATCTGTACTCTACATAAGCATGAACCAGCAGACCCTGACTATCCAGACAGAAGGGCCATAAATACAGTAGCAGAGGTCACCAAAAGTCATCTTACACTTGGAAAAGAATCAGTATGTCCAAGAGGGAAACGCTGCACGAAAGTAAGTGGACCCTTGAGGGTTTGTAACACAAAGGCACTTCAAAATTAATAATTCAAGCATCAAAAATCTTTTTCCACTCCACTGCATATAAATAAGCACTTTATCATTTATGAAGCCGAAATCTTTCTTTCTTTCTCTAAACCAGCCTTTCTTCCTAGTAGCTACCATTTCATGAACCCGTTCTTTATCAGTTCCTAATAATCAAATACTGAAGATCTAAGACATCTAAATCACAGTTTTCTGTTCAACAAGCAAACAGACCTTTTTCATACAGGGAACCAGATTTACACAAGCACGTCGCATTGTTTGCAGATTTGTTTGGGTAGGATTACGAGATGGAGGTTTAACTGATACAACCTCCTGATGAAGAGACTACTCAATGGACTGTGTTAAATAAGCATACATTTGTCATAGAAATGTCAAATACTTTAATCAAATAACTACCTCATGTTGTGAAAGCACATAATTTTATGTAAAGGAGTCACTCTTACTCATAGAGAAACAAAATAACGGCCTATGCGTACAAATTCACCCTAATGCTTTAGGATTTATGGATTTTAAAAGAAAGAAACTTGAGAATCATTTTCACTGGTGGCATGCTTCTGCCAGCATGATTATTACTGAAGATAAAATAAGGTAAAAGGACCTTCACCTAGCGGATAGATATATGTAATGAAACCAATGAAATTCCGAATTTCAAGGAGCCAGGAGATTAGAAGAAGAAAATAATGCCAACTTTAATTGTTATCCGTTTGACGGAGAACATGGAAAGTATTTGTAAACTCCACGAGATTCCCTATAAATATTTGTGAATAACTTACCTTAGTAAATGCAAGATGATTCTAAGAGCAATCAACTGAAAGGGAGGCATTTTTAGCCTTTGTATGACATTAGGCACTGATGATTGTGATGTAGATGAGCTTTGATCTGGGGATAGTTCTAAACTTTACATCTTTGGAAGGTTCTGTAGAATAATGATATTTTTTTGCATCAGGATGAGATAGAGGGCCCAGTAATAAGCTTCTGTGCTTTAGCTCCACTATTTCGGAAACAAGATCATCATGGATATGGATTACTTCCTCAGCATAGGCACCTTGAAGTTTCACTTCCCATTCATCGTCTTCAATTTTCAGATCAACTTCTTCTGGTTGTATTTGAGGACTTTTGTCCAGTTTCAACAATTCGAAAGCAGAAGACTACTCAACAAACTTTGCTGATCCATTAACGTGTTGAATTTGATTGTTTGTAATAAGCATAGCGTTCTTATCTTCAACATGTTCAGATTTCCCATGGTTCAAAAGATGAGAAGGGTCCACCGAACAGGTAGCAGGGTAGTTGTTAATTCATCACCAGCTTGGCCGTGATTACTTGGCAGATCCTCTTCTTTAGGTATTGCTAAACCTAAGTCGAATACTCAGCAATGACAGTTGTAGCAGTATTCAAACATCCAGTTTCACTTTTAATAGTAGGCCGGTTTTCAGGTTGAAATCATGCACCATTGAACTGAGAGTAAATTCACCATTTTCCTGCATGAAATCATCTGAAACAAAGGCTATTGCCGAACTCATGACCAACTTATTTTCGTTCTTGTCATTTTCTTCATGAGAGCGCTCTACCTCTCTTCTATAATAAGAAGTAAAGTTCTTGTCATCATTGGTATTTCCGCCAAACACTAAGTCATCGCTGTCTGAATGCTCGCATTCTGATGACGTTTCACTTTATAGAAATAGGCATATGAACGCAACGGAAGCAATCACCCAAGATCAAATAATCTTACATGTAAACTAGATAAATATAATCACTAACGAGATAGAAACACTAACCTCTTGAAATTACTGCACAAATCTTCAATAATATTCGCGCTATCCAAGTCTACGGTCTTCTACTGTGTATCCTGAATCTCTACGAACGTGATACTTGAGTGGCAAGTATTTTTGTTCAAGAAAAGTAGTATTTTGGTATCAATTTCGGCCAACTTCAGAAGCTCCCTTTAGGGTTTTTTTCTTCTTCAATTTTCACGTTTTTTTTTTAAAAGTGATTAGAAGACCAAAAACGTTTTTGAGTCTTATTCCTACAAAAACGTGTAGCCAAAAACGTGTAGGAGTCTACTACGCACCAAAAATGTGTAGCAGTCTCCTAACCCACCAAGGATACTATTTTATTATTTAATTTCCTCGTTCTAGAATATTCAGGCACAGTAGGGACCACAGATTTAATAACGAGGCTTCCTATTGTGGTATTAGTTCGGAATATAAATGAATTAATCCTACCACAATAAATTAAAATTTATTCCACTAGAAAACTGTAATTGAACTCCTCAGTTTAATTTCGAAATCATTCATTAAAACTTATTTAACTCCCCGTGTTAAGATTACAAATACCAATCAGATAAATTAAATTACTGACAATTTAATTCATCGACTAATTTAATCCTTTATACTTCCGCTTAACTTATTTCATGTGACGGATACAAAATCCACCTGCAGGGTTTTCACATGAAAACTTTCAAGCATCCATAAAGGGGTATCATCAATCTCAATGGTCAAGACACGGATTCCATCAACTAATTATTATTTTACAAATGCACTTTGCCATTATTCAATTTACCAGGAATACATTAACTCGTAGTAGAGTCGTACCTTTTAATAAATCAAAATAACGAACGAAGCACATTGATCATAATAATTATATCAAGATTAAGAGTATAAGAACATTCAATGAGCTAGAGAGGTAGTTTTATATATTCAGTACAAAAAATACTTATCTCTACTTGGTCCGTTCAATACACAAAAATATACTAGCATAAGAAGTCGGAACTGAACCATTCCCATAATCAAGATAGATTATAATTTAATCTTATGCTACAATCATCAAGATGCTTTGCCTAGTTTCATCTTTGATTGTGAACATTAACTTTATAACTTATAAGAACCGACAATTTAATCTTCCGCGCATGAGCTAAAGCTCCATACACTAAATCGTCTACTATATAAATAAAGGGCAAACATATGAATAAATGATCTATTTAAATTAAGACTTCATTGAATTGAATAAATAAATAAATAATTGTTCCAATAAATAAAACATAATACTATAATCAAACCACATGGTTAATAGTATATCCTAACAATCTCCCACTTACACTCATAACCATGCATCTACAACTCTAATACCCATTTCTTCTACATGCTTGTCAAAAATCTTCTGCGGCAAGCTTTTGGTAAACGAGTCTGCCAAATTGTCCGCTGATGCAATCTTCAAAACTTTTACCCCTCCCCTCTGAACAATGTCACGAATTAAATGATATTTACGCTCAATATGTTTACTCCTCTTATGGCTTCGTGGTTCCTTTGAGTTTGCAACCGCACCACTATTATCACAATAAAGTATAATTGGTGCTTGTACTGAAGGGACAACACCAAGCTCTTTCAGGAAGTTCCCGAGCCAAACAGCCTCCTTAGTAGCCTCAGAGGCAACCACATATTCGGCTTCCATGGTGGAATCAGCAACACATGATTGCTTAATACTCCTCCAAGTTATGGCTCCTCCTCCTAAGGTAAACACATTTCCTGAGGTAGATTTTCTAGAATCTCTATCTGACTAGAAATCTGAGTCTGTATACCCAATGGCTACAAGATCGCTTGAGTGAAAAACCAACATATAATCCCTAGTCCTTTTCAGGTACTTGATTATATGCTTAACGGCAGTCCAGTGTTCTCTCCCAGGATTAGACTGAAATCTGCTAACTGTGCCAACAGCAAAGCAGATGTCAGGTCTAGTACATAGCATTGCATACATAAGGCTCCCTACAGCAGAAGCATAAGGGACCGCCTTCATCTTCTCTATCTCATCAGCCGTTTTGGGAGACTAATCCTTGGACAGAGAGATTCCATGCCTAAAAGGAAGGAATCCTTTTTTGGAATCTTGCATGCTAAATCTGGCGAGGATAGTGTCAATATAAAGTGCTTGAGACAAGCCTAATATCCTTTGCTTGCGATCTCGCGTGAGCTTGATCCCAAGGATATGAGCTGCTTCTCCCAAGTCCTTCATATCAAAATGTGAGGACAACCACTCCTTGACTGAAATCAACATGCCCACATTATTTCCTATGAGCAAGATATCGTCTACATACAGTACCAAAAACGCTACTTTTTCTCCATCCCGTTTTTTATAGACACAAGACTCGTTTTCACATTGATCAAAATCGAAAGTCTTAATCGACTTGTCAAAACAAGTGTTCCATGCCCTAGATGCCTGCTTCAATCCATAAATGGATTTGTTCAACTTACACAGCATGTGTTCATTACCGCTTTTCTTGAAACCGTCTGGTTGTGCCATATAAATGCACTCATCAAGACTTCCATTAAGGAAAGCCGTCTTGACATCCATTTTCCAGATCTCATAATCATAATGAGCAGCAATAGATAAGAGGATTCTAATTGATTTAAGCATGGCTACCGGCAAAAAAGTTTCCTCATAATCGATCCTTTCTTTCTGAGTAAACCTTTTCGCAACAAGCCTCGCTTTAAAAGTTTGCACTTTTCCATCAACTCCTCTCTTTTTCTTATAGATCCATCTACAGCCAATAGGTTTGACTCCCGCAGGTGGTTCCACAAGATCCCAGACTTTATTGGAGTACATAGACTCTATTTTAGATTTCATAGCAGTAATCCATTTTTCAGCATCTATATCCTGTAGTGCTTCGTTGTAATTTAGAGGTTCTGTATTAGTCTCTTCAGGGATCCTATCGTAAAATTCTCCCAAGAGTACATACCGAGAAGGTTTTCTAATAATTCTCCCACTACGACGAGACACTACAGGTGCATTTTCGTCCACGACATTATCTTGAAGAACTGGGTGCTCAACGTCAGTCTCCTCACCTTGTGGTGCCAGGATTTCATGAGTTGTTCTTCAATTTCAGGTTGCACAATTGCAGGTTGCTCAACATTACTCCCACTGCTTTGGGGCAGCGAGATGTGGGGCAATGCCTCTTGTGCGTCCTCTTGCCTATTGACATTCCTCCCACTACGAGAACGCAGTGGTAT
>MCJB01051881.1:0-26098 GCA_002018475.1 Nicotiana obtusifolia
ACTGACAGATTCTCTACTGACTATTACCTAAATTACCCCGTTACGACACTGATTTTACTCTCGAAATCTAATGGGTCGAGTCGACCCAATTCCAAACACTACTGAATCCAATTCAACCCCTTTTCTTTTAGGGCTTTTGATCTTTAAAACCCAAATCAGACACATTTTTACCCGTTCCCTTTTACAGAGTCTTGACGACTCGATTAATTTAGGCCCAATGGGAAGTAAAACAACAAAACACTAGAGAAAAACAGACGATAAAACCTAAAGCTTAACATGTAGACACGGACTCTTTGACAAAATTGAAAATTAAAACTAGAAAACTAAAAGAAAGGGGTAGAAGATGAGAACAATGGAAACAAAATGAAACAAAAATGAAAGAGAAAAAATGAGGAAATACCTTGGACCGAATGGATTAACAGTGGGCTTGAAAATCTTCAAAAACCTTAATTTTTTTTTAGCCAAGCTTGACCTTAATCGTGTGTTATCGTTGAGAACACACGAATAAAGTCGACCTTGACTTCAATCAACTCGAAAAACTTCGATTCAGAACTTTTTGAAACTTTTAGGGTTTATTTTTCGATCTGGAATTGGAAGGGTTCTAAGGGGTTTTGACGAAAACGGAGTGGGGATTTGGAGTGAGGGGACAATGGTGGTCCTAGGGTGTAATTTTGAGTTGATTTGGGGACGGATTGGGTGGTGTGCCGCCATGTTCGTCGATGGAGTTTTGGGCGGCTCGATTAGGGTTCTTAGTTGGGTCGTTAGAGACGATGAAATGGGGGTTGGGAGTGTGTTCGAACAGATATATAGGCATGGGGGAATCAGTTGCGAGCCGTTGGATCACCTGGGATTAACGGTTCAGATTAAAGCTTGTCCAAATGGTGTCGTTTGGGTGTAAGGGGGAATTGGACCGGTTTGGGGAATTAAATCTGGGCTGGTCCGGTCAATTATTAAAAGAAAAATATTTTGAGCTCCTCTGATTTTTAATTAAAAGCCCAATCCGAGTTTCTCTTCTCTTTTGTTTTTATCTTCAAATTATCTTTTGTTTTTAATTTTTTAATTTTTAAATTAAAAATCCTAAATTACCTAAATGTGAAATTAAGCTAATTAATTAACTGTAAAAATTATAAACAATACTTAATTCTAAGAGAAAAATAAACTAAGAATTAAAGATTAAAGATAAAAAATGTAAAAATGAACTATTTTCGTGATTTTCAAATTTTATAAAATAAATAATTACTAATTTAATTCTAAAAATATAAAAACAAATCCTAAATGCAATGCATGATGTTTTTAGTATTTTCATGATTTAATTAAAAATTAAACAAGCAAGAAAATTTAAACAATTAAAAAATCTACTAAAATTCTTAAAATAGCGAATAATAATTTTAAAAAAAAATCTATTTTTTTTTATTTTAATAGTAGTATTCTGGGTGTGGCAAAAATCACGTACTCACACCAGATACAACATAAAGTTCAACTACATGGGTTCACTGTTAAGCACTGTTACAGGGAAGAAAATAAGGTCGCATACTCATTATCCAAATATGCTACTACTGTTACTGAGTAGGTGACTTTCCTGAACGAGCAAGATCTTCCTAACGAGGTTAGAGGACCACTAAGAATGGACAGAATACAAGCCCCAACCTTCAGGGTTAGAGCAAAAAAACATGCCGGTTGGTCCTTTGAACCACCATAGACAATTAACGAGGAGCTACAATGTTGCTAATATCAGACCCTTCAGTAGCTCCTCTAATGCTAATATCTGTATTTTATTTCTTGGCTTTCTTCTGTACGGGAGGTTTTAGTTTATGTCACCCTCTTTGTAATATTTTGCTATCAAATAAACAAGGTAGGGGTCAAGGCAAAACCCCCCATCACCACAGGTGTTGAAAACCTGGGTGGATGGTTTAATTAAAAAAAGTGATTATGACTCGGATTTGAGTATATCTACTCAGTTTACACACAACATACATAATATCTGGTCTAGTAAAATTCATCAAAAGCATTAGATACCAATAATTTGAGCATATTTATTTTGATCTACAACATCTCCCTTATTCTTTTTTAATTGACTACTAGCATCATAAGGAACGCTTACAGGTACCACATCAAAATTATCAAATTTTTTAAGAATTATTTCAACATAATATTCTTGAGTTAACATCAAGCTATTGCCATCTCTTGTAATTTTATGCCTAAAATAACACTAGCTTCTCCCATGTCTTTCTTCTCAAAATTAGAAGACAAGAGAAATTTGGTTTTATGTACCAAATCAAGACTAGAACTAAAAATAAGCATGTCATCCACATAAAGGCAAATGATAACATATGTACCATCCACACATTTTGTATAAATACATTTCTCTACTTCAATTGATGAAAAACTATCATTAATCAATATTTGATCAAATTTTTCATGCCACTGTTTAGGTACTTGCTTAGACCATACAGAGATTTTAGCAATTTACATGCTTTATTTTCTTGGCTATACACTATACAACCCTCAGTTTGCTCCATGTAAATTTTCTCTTCTAAATCACCATTTAAGAATGCAGTTTTAACATCTATTTGGTGAATAAAAAATTTATAAATAAAAGCCAAGGCAAGTAAAACATGATTGAGAAAAATTCTAGTTACAGGAGCATAAGAATCAAAATAATTAATTTTTTATTTTTGAGTAAAACCTTTTGCAACAAGTCTAGCTTTGTGTTTATCAATGGAACCATCCAGATTGAGTTTCTTCTTAAAAATTCATTTACAACCAATAGGTTTAGCTCCCGGAGTTAAATCAACTAAATCTAAATTTTATTTTGTAAAATTGAATTTATTTCTATATCAATAACTTTTTTCCAAAAATGAGGCATCAGACGAAAATATAGCTTCATAATATATTAAAGGATCATTATCCACAAGACAAGTATAAAAATCATTACCAAAAGATTTTTATTTCTTTGGTTTTTTGCTTCTTCTTAAGTCCTCACTTTCAAAATCATTTTGAATAATTGGAACATGTGAAATATTATCACTTGAAATAATAGGACCATAAGAAATATTCTCAATTTTTGAAGAAAAAATATTTTCAAAAAATTCAGCCTTTTTTATTTCAACAATAGTATTGTGTTCAAGCACATCACTTTTGACTACTATAAATCTATATGCTGCACTACTTTCTGCATACTCAATAAACATACAATCAGATGTTTTAGATCTTATTTTTCTTTTCTTAGGATCGGATAAAATAACTTTGGCAAGGCACCCCCACACTTTCAGATATTTTAAATTAGGGGGGATAGTCTTTCCACAACTTCTAAGGTGTTTTACCCGTTTTCTTATATGGAATCCTATTTAATAAATGACAGGCAGATAAAATGGCTTCACCTCAAAGATTATCCGAGGCACCAGAACTAAAAAATATGCAATCATTTCCTTTAAGGTCCTATTTTTTCTTCTGCTACACCATTCTATTGTGGAGAATATGGCAGTGTTATCTCATGAATTATGCCATTTTTCTCACAATAATCATTTAACAAAATAAATTCATCACCTTTATCGGATCTAACTCTTTTGATTTTCTTATCCAATTGATTTTCTACTTCAGATTTATAAATTAAAAACTTATCAAAAGTTTCATCTTTATTTCTTAACAAGTAAATTTTTGTATATCTAGAAAAATCGTCTATAAATGTCACATAATATTATTTTTCCTCCTCTAGTCATAGTTTGTTTCAAGTCTCCTGAATCAGTATGGATTAAAATTAACAATTCAGATTCTCTAAATACAGATGCACATGATTTATTAGTTTGTTTAGCTTCGGCATAAAATTCACACTTATCAATATTTGAATAATTAATATTTGAAATGAGACCTTCAGAATCCATTTTCTTAATATTTAAATTAACATGTCCTAATCTAGCATGCTATAAATTAAAAGAATCAATCAAATAAGCAAAACAACTGGCATTTTCATTCATAACATTGAGTACAAACAAGTCATGGTTGTAACAACCTTTGCCAACAAAATTATTATTCTTGGTCAACATGACATTATCAGATTTAGAAAGAAACCTTCACCCCCACTTTTCCTAATAATCCCACAGAGAAAAAGTTGGCTCGAATATTAGGAACATGTAACACACCATTCAATGCCAAGGTTTTGCTAGATGTGAGTTTGAGAAGAACTTTGCTTTTTCCAAGAACTGGAGTAGTCCTTCAGTTACCAAGATATACAACTTCTTCTTCTTCCTCAACTTGAGTGTAAGACACAAAGTCTTTTTTGTTAGCACATATGTGACTAGTGGGACCAGAGTTTAACACCTAATCTTTCACATTGGCCACAAGGTTCACTTGGGAAACAACCGCATCAATTATGTCATCCGTTTTGACTTCAGTTAAGTTTACTTTAGCCTTAGTGGGATTGTCATTCCCAGCCCTTTTCCAGCATTGAGTAGCATGGTGGCCAGGTTTGCCACATACAAAGCAGTTGCCTTTTTTTTTGAAGGTCTGATTGTATGTTTTGGGCTTATAATCATTTCTTTTGTCATACCTGTTGTTTGATTTGTTCCCGCGCTTGTTGTCCTCCATAAGGTTGGCTCTTGTAGCAACTTTTTTTCTTTTTCAGCAACAACTTGCTTGTGATTGGTAATTTCAATTATAATATGCTTGACCAAGTCCTTCAACAATAGTTGCTTGTGTTTGTGCTTCAATTTTTGTTTGTAGTCACTCAAAAATTTAGGAAGTTTTTCAATAAGCATACCAACAACAAACTGTTTGGGCGGATAAATATCTTCAGATTGAGATCTTCAATCAACTTGTGATATTCGTTTATTTGTGCAGTTATGTCCTTGTCCTCCGTCATCTCCCACTTGTAGTAGTTTTCAATTACAAATTTTTGTTTGGTAGCATCTTCAGAAGTGTACTTTGTTATCATTGAATCCCAATTTTTTTGCCTCCTTGTAGTAAACTTAGACATTGAATAATTCGTTAGAAAGAGTAGAAATTATAGTATGTCTACATATCTTATTAAAATGAACCCATTGATCTATCTGAATGAAAGCTGTTTCAGTTGGCTTAGGATCAGTAAGTACAAAAGTAGCTCTACGAATATCCAAAATAGAATGTACACGTTCTTGTCAGCGCTTAAAATTATCTCCACCAAAAACCTCAATTTTAAAAATATCTGGGAAAGGTTTGGCATAGGTAATTGGTGGTGGAACATCAACAGAAACAATAGGTACAACGGGTGTAGTAGCAGCAACAACAACATTAACAACGTTATTCTCCATAATAATAATGTGAAATATCCTTAAGATTGTTGTAAAAATATTAGATTATGGACAATAGCATTTAGCTTGAGACATGTCAAGGACACTGTCCTTAAGGATATTGTCCCCAAGTATAAACTAAGAGGCAAAACAACAAAGATTAACAAAGACAACCCAGCACAATAGAAGAATAATTTTTACTTTTTCACCTTTTTCCAAGATGAAAACAAAGAAGTATATATAGTCTAAAAAGAAAATAGACTATTGTTAAACCTCCTTTTTACAGGGAAAGAATTTTTTTTTAATTTTAGTGATATTATTGAAATGAGATTAATTTATTTTATTTTTTTAAGAGTCGCCACTTGAAATAATTGTTAAGGTGTCCCAAATCACCGTTTATTTCAAATTACCAAATCAGGAAAAATTGATTATGTTTAAAGTCTGCAAAACACAGAAGATCGAGTAAGGAATTCTGTTAATTCGGGAGAAGGTGTTAGGTGCTCCCGGATTTCGTGGTTTTAGAACGGTCGCTTATACCTGGCTTAATTAACTGGTTATTACATATTTTAGAACCTATGTGTATTATATTCTTTTACCGCTTTTTAATTACTTGGTTATTGAATTAATATTGGAAACGAATCACGTGTGTATGAAGCCATTTTATTCAGTGTGCTAAAATTATGTCACGCGTACGTGTTCACAATTAATAACACTTAATTATTTATTAAGATTGTTCATCCGAAGTCGCGAGAACGTATACCTTGATTTATTTTGGAATCATAATTATGTCACACGAACATATACATAATCATGATAATAAATTTAAAACGCGCCTAAAGCATTCTATGTGAATTCGTAAGTTGTTTATTTTCCTAGATTTTAAGATGACTGCAAAAGTCTCGAATTATGGATATATGTGAGGAGAACCTCACTCCTAAGATTAAATGCATTATGTCTCCATTGTTTGCTAATATCTTGTCCTTTCTGATCATCTAAAAGTGATAAATTGATGTGTCAGAATTATTGGGTTACTACCAAGCTTAATGATCCAAATTAGTATTGTTTATATGAGATTTAAACCAATTCATATCTACTGCCAAAGCGGCTAAATGATTCAGGTCTATTTGGCCCTACAATCCTATGGCCGTGGACTCTGTGTGACCTGTCATCAGATCAGGCCCAATAGACTTGTGGAGACATGGCCCATTAATTATCTCCAAATACTATAGAAAACTAACTCATAGGCGAGGTGGTATATGTTGCCACTTAATCAAATCCAAAATAATTTCTAATCAAATTACTAATTCAATAGTTAAACTACAAAATCAGTAGTTGAATAACCTGAATTTATTACAACAATAGCCACAAACAAATATTACAATAACAGCTACTTTACAAAATAATCTTTCTAAATCAATGTTCCTTCTTCAAATCATTACATCAAATAGCTACTCTAGCAAATATGGCCAATAAATTTTCACTTCAGCTCAGACAAACTTCTATTGCTAATAATCTAAACCTGGATCTGTTAACTACATGAAGAGCTATGGAATCAATACACTATATAGTCCTACAATTAATATGCTGCACTGACTTCTTCAGAAGTGACCCTGACCAACTGGTGGTCAGATTCAGAGCTCTATCGTCCTTAATAATAACTCAACCATGAATCATCACTTTTATGTAAGTATACCTCAGCAAAAAGATATTAAGTTCGTCAGCAAGACAAAATCATACTTAAATATTTCATTAAAACATGCTACTAGAATCAGAGATTAACCAAGGGAGGAATTCAAAGCTAATTGAACAATTAAACATACTGAATTTATAGACTTGGGCAAAAAAAAAAAAACTTCAAGTTTTATTCATGATTTCGATTTAAAATAATAGAGATATTTAAACATACCTAAACAACAATTAAAGACCAAATAAAGGTCTAACTAGAAGAAAACAATGGAAATCATCTACGAGCTATCAGAAAAACAGCAGAATAACAGCAAGCAACAGCAGAATCCTCAACCAGCCTCAATTTCCAATCCAGCTACAACTTGAAACCTAGAAATATTGAAGTGAATTAACAGAACTTAAGAAAACTTCTCTTTTTTTGGTTTTTTTTTTAATTTTCTGGAGTGTTCTGTTCTTCAGATCTGAAATTTGGAGTCTCAAATTTATCCTTGCTTCTCAATGTGAAAGAGAGAGAGAGAGAGAGAGAGAGAGAGAGAGAGAGAGAGCGAATGGAGAGTGAGTGTAAGTGAGAGTGAGAGTGAGATGAGAGAGACTGAATGTGCAGAGTGAATTCTGTGTGAGAATGTGTGAATGAATCCCATGTATATGAGGGAGGGTACTGTTTTATAACAGATTTCAAAGCATCTTTCAGTTATTTCCAATTTTTTTTAGTCCTTCTAAATTTTGTTTTACCTCCCAGCCCCAAATATCTAACCTTCCCCTATTGTTTATTTACTGTTTGCTCCCTAAATCCTTTCACCTAGAAGCTTCCCAGCAGTTACACCCAAGCTTTCCTAAGTTTTTATATTTTCCTTAACCCCTTTATGTCCCAATTAATACCTCTTTTCTTTTATCTCAACATTCCAGTTTTACTTTTCTTCATCCGTCACAAAGTAATGGGCTCAGACACAAATTCAAACTAACCCAGGAGAACAACTATCTAATTGACTACTCAACCGGTCCAAACGAAATCACAGGAGGAGACCCAAACCCCTTAGAAACTTCAGCCTTTATCCTAATTATAAACAAGAATTCCAAGACTAAATATGTGATTTAAAAAAATATTAATAATAATCAAATTAACAGAACAACTAACTTAACTGATCATAAAAGAAATATACTATGACAACTAATCGATTATATAGACATGTGAGAGCATTCATTAATATGCTAAGAGAAATGAAAACCTGACCTACTTGGGCTAGAGAGGTGCAAAATAGAAGAAAGAAGTCAAAGGAGGCCAAGATTAGAAGATACCTTCTCAAAATCCTTGAATCAATGAGGAGTGATTGAATTTTGACCGGTCAATAGAGTTTGACCGTACCCCATTGAATTCTCAATGAGCCAAAACTAATGTCAATCAATTTTTCTCGTCAATAACTATCGATCAACATAAGTTTCAAGTCAAAACGAATTGGAGAAGACCGAGAAATCCAAAAGGGGACATATTAGGTTTTAGTACTTTCCTACATCTACTAATTGGGGAGTTTGGGTGGTTTTCTGGTGAAATTGAAGGTATGAGAGGCATGAGGGGAGAATGGTGATTGTTTGATGGTGTTCTAAACGGACTTAATGGTGGCCCACCACCGTGGGCGATTTTCGGCAGGAAGCGGGCGGCGGGGAATAGTAAGGAGAGAAGAGGGTGTTTTGAGAGGCTTTTGGGGGTTAGGGGGTCATCTCATATAGTTTTAAGGAAGGCGGGGATGAGTTCTCAGCCGTGGATCTGGGATGATCAATTGTGGGGATCACTTAGGTCTAAAACGGGGTCGTTTGGTTTACTAGTGGGGCTGAACTGGGTAATGGGAGTGGGTTGGGGCGAATCTGATAGTAATTGGGTCAATATTTTAGTCCACTAAGCCCAATTTCAATAAAAGACCAAACAACCTCTCTCTTGCCTTTTTTGTTTTAATTTCGAAAACAGCCACTTGACCAAACTCTAATTTCAAGCCTAAATTGCTAAGTTAACCTACTTACACTTTTGGTCTAACAATTAAAGTAATGATTAGTGAACTAAACTTAGCTAATTAGTTAAAGCTAAAATATAGAAAACACGAATGATTGCATGTATTTTTCTTGATTTTTATATTTTAGAAATGCGATTAACATGCAACTAGATGCTAAAAAGAAATGCAATTAACGTCAAAAAATGTAAAAGATGAAAGAAATAAATATTTTTTGACTTTTTTCTTGATTTAATGATATTTCTAATTATGAAAATTACAACTAAATGCCAAATAAATAAAAATAAAATAGGGAAGAGACTCCTAAAATTTCATAACAGCAATTAAAATTATTTTGGACTATTTTTAGGAGTATTTTAGGCATAAGGCAAAAATTACGTCCTCACAGCTGCCCCTCTTTGCTCGGAAACATACAGAGTTTTCGGGCAAAGATAAAGTGAGCAATCAATGAATAATTTTTGCCCGTTTGATACTCCATGAGAAGCATTTTGAAACAGTTTGACTGAATCTTGCTTCCGAGGTTGCCTATATATCCTTGGCTATAAAAGAATCAGGTCAGTGTAGTTCTGAAAGTTTTGGTAGCTGGGACTACCGAAAAACTGTGATTTCACCGCCTTTGCTGCTGTTACTGGTTGCTGAACTCCTTATTACACCAAATCAAAAACAAAAAGAGCTAAATAGGCCTATCAGCTATGAGTTACAAGATTCGTATCTATAATTCTTCTGAAATTTGATCTTGAGTCTTGACTGGTTCTTCATCGAAACTCTGATCTGTACCTTGATGCTTGCTAGCTGCAGGTGCTAATTCATTCTTCCACGGCTTCTTCTGATCAAAACAGGAAATGCAATGCTCGTGACTTCAATCATGACTTGAGCCTACATTTTTTCATCCACTTCTGCATTTTAGATTCACTTCTTTTTTCTTTTTTTTCTTTATTCTGGATTGAGATTTCTTCTTTTGGTCAACTCGAACCTTGTGCTCGAGGTAAAACCTGCTCAGACACCAAACTAAACAAACGAACGAGATTTTTCTGCCCCAGATTTCATTAGGAAAAGTTTGTAAGTTATTGAAACAAAATTCTAAACTATTTATTAAAAAATAATAATAAAGTATCGGGATGGTGTACCCTGAATAGATCATGATGATTTTTTTTCCTCTGGGATGGTGTTCCCTGATTGTCAAAATGATGTCTCAACTAAGGATTGATGTACCTTATGTTTGGTGAAATGCGACGAGGGAGTGGTGTACCCTATATTAACAATGATATCAGGGAGTGGTGTACCCTATATTAACAATGATATCAGGGAGTGGTTTACCCTGCATATAAGATCAAATCAACTAGGGAATGGTGTACCCTATGTTGGGAAACACAGGTAGGGATTGATATACCTTATATTGGTAAAAACTAGGGAATGATGTACCCTATATTTGGAATGATATCAGGGAGTGGTGTACCCTGCATTTAAGATCAAATCAACTAGGGAGTGGTGTACCCTATGTTGGAAAACACAGCTAGAGATTGGTGTACCCTATACTGGTAAAAACTAGGGAATGGTGTACCCTATATTTGAAATGATATCAAGGAGTGGTGTACCCTGCATTTTAGCTCAATCAAACAGTAATGATATCAGGGAGTGATGTACCTTGCATTTGAAATCAATTGGTAATGATATCAGGGAGTAGTGTACCCTGCGTTTAAGCTCAAGTCAACTAGGGAGTGGTGTACCCTATGTTGGAAAAATACAGCTAGGGATTGATGTACCCTATACTGGTAAGCAGACTGGGGAGCGGTGTACCCTATGTCTAAAATATCATTAACTAGGGAGTGGTGTACCCTATGTTGGAAAACACAGCTAGGGATTGGTATACACTTTACTTGTAAAAACTAGGGAATGGTGTACCCTATATTTGAAATTATATCAGGCAGTAGTGTACCTTGCATTTCAGCTCTATCAAACAATAATGATATTAGGGAGTGGTGTATCCTGTATTTAAGATCAATTAGTAATGATATCAGGGAGTGGTGTACCCTGCATTTAAGATCAATCAACTAGAGAGTGGTGTACCCTATGTTGGAAAACACAGCTACAGATTGGTGCACCCTATACTGGTAAAAACTAAGGAATTGTGTACCCTATGTCTAGGAATGATATCAGGGTGTGGTGTACCCTGCGTTTCAGCTCTATCAATAAAGATATCAGGATGTGGTGTACCTTGCATTTAAGATCAATTGACAAAGATATCAAGGAGTGGTGTACCATGCATTTAAGCTCAACTCAACTAGGGAGTGGTGTACTCTATGTTGGAAAAATACAGCTAGGGATTGTTGTACCCTAGGAGACTAGGGAGTCGTGTATCCTATGTCTAAAATATCATCAATTAGGGAGTGGTGTACCCTATGTTGGAAAACACAGCTAGGGTTGGTGTACTCTATACTGGTAAGGAGATTAGGGAATGATGTACTTTATGTCTAAAATATCAACTAGTGAATGGTGTACCCTATGTTGGAAAATGCTGCTAGGGATTAATGTACTTTATACTACCATGATTTTAAATTTTTGATTTGATTTTTTTTCTCTTTTTTGTTAAATAGAAAATGAGCAAAATGCAGGAAAGAATTTTGAGACCCTTTTTGAGAGTTTTTGCTGCTGCATAGCTGTTTATAGTCTCAGCGCGATTTTATTTCATCGGCACCTACTTTTTGCGAGGTTGTTTTTCTTGCATTGTGTGAGTCCTATTTTTCAACAACAAACAATTGTCAGTTTAAAACGGTGGTTGGTTTTGTGGCCTTGAGTGTTTCAGTTTCTTGATCTCGATCCATTTTCTTTTGATGATGATTTCAACCGCAACTGGCTGTTTCCTGAATACCAATTGCACTTTTGGCCCCGGTTTGTTTGTTCAAATATTTGTCATGACGGTTGGTCGGGGGGGGGGGGGAGGATTTAACCTTTCAAACTTCAATTTACCTTTGTGGGCATTCATTTTGACTTCTTTCTTCCAAAGTTTTCAATTTCAGAGCATTGGGGAACCTTTGGTGTTTCAACTTTGCCAAGATAGTTAGTCGCGTGAGATTTAACCTTTTCAACTTCATTTTGCCCTTGTAGGGACTTCAATTTTATTTCCTTCTTCCAAAGTTTCTTTTTTAATTTCAGAGCATTGGGGAACTTTTGGTTCTTCGATCTTTGCCATGATTGTTAGTCACATGATACTTAACTTTTTAAACTTTATTTTTCCTTTGCGGGCACTTCAATTTGATTTCCTTCTTCCGAAGTTTTCAATTTCAAAACATCGGCCAATCATGACCAGTCGGAGTTGACTTGATGCACTTACCAAGGCTGGGCACCCTTTGAATATGTCAGCTCGCTTCAAACGACAACCCTGTAAATCGGTCTTGTCGTCTTTTCTTTGCCTTATTTTTGGAACAAAGTTAGACCGAAAGGGATTCAAAGAAAAACAAACAATAAAATGGAGAATGAGTTTAAAAAGAAAAGTTGTCCCTTTCGGGGAACAGAATGACGGACTTATCTGGGAGTACATGCAAACTTCAATGAACATCACATGCCTTTTGGATTGGATGCCTGATCTGTGTAAAACGTCCGACTCTTAGAAACTCGTCACGACTTTTGTCTTGAAACCGAGAAACCTTGGCCAGTACTGTGTTGATGCCATGGCTGTGAGCATCCTCTTTTCGATCAGTAGTGCCATTTGCGGTTTTTCACTAGCTGGCCTCTCTCATTTCTCTTCTCACCGTCGCCTTATAGTGCCCTTTGCAGGTTTTCACTAACAAGACTCTCTTATTTTTAATTTCTCTACTCACCAACGACTTAGGTGCCCGCGAGAGTTTTCACTAGTAAGACTCTCTCATTTTATTTTCTCTCATTCTTGATGGCTCCAGGTCCAAATATCCATGGCCTCCGATTCCCGAACATTCTCGCCGATTGGTCGGAAAGACTTGAAAGGGATTTGGAGAAAAAGAGTTCGGATTGAGTTATAACTTTGGAACTTTTCGGGCGAAATCATCGTCAAAACATCATAATTGCTACCCTAGTTTTAACTTTTGGGGAATGTGACCGAACCCCCAGAGTGAGGCTGCCTCCGCATCGTCTCGGAATCAGGTTGAACGTAGTTCAAGGATATGAACTTTGTTATTGATTTTCTTTTGTTTTTCTTTTTCTCTTTTCTTTTTCCTTCTTTCTTTTCCTTTCTTCTTTGTTTTTTTTGTTGCTATTCTTTGCTTTTTCTTTCTTTCGAGGTTCAAAGGAGGGTAATCAAAGAAAGATAACCGGCTCAAAAGTTTTGCAAAGGGTTGATAGTGTTTGGGTAGCGAGAATGAAAGCCTTCGTCATCCCAATCAAAAAACTTTAATACTAAGTAATGGGTCAGACATAGTACCTTTTGACTGCATCTGTATTGATAATTGTCTCGGAACATTTCCTTCGATGTCTCCCAAATACAACGCTCCCTTTGGCAAAACTCTGGTTACAATGTATGAACCTTTTCAATTTGGAGCAAATTTTCCTTTAGCGTCTTCATGATGCGGAAGAATACGTCTCAGAATGAGTTTTCCTACTTCAAATTTCCTTGGCCGCACTTTCTTGTTGTAGGCATGGGCCATTTTTTGTTGGTATAACTGCTAGTGAAAAACTGTGGCCAATCATTTTTCATCAATCATAATCAATTGTTCAAACCGGATGTTGACTCCTTCTTCATCCTCGATCTCCGCTTCGGCAATGATCCGAAAAGAGGAAATTTCAACTTCTGCCGGTTTCATTCAGACTTGGCTTAGTCTTATTCTCACACATTTCCAATTCTCTATTTTATTTCCATAACCTTATCTTTATTACATTCTGCTTCCTGATTCATTATTTCGAAGTCTGACTGCGTTCTAGGATCTGCGCATGAAGTCCACAAGCATGTCATGTTATTAAAATATGCATTAACAGAACTGGAAAGAGAATAAGATACATGACAAGATTAAGAAAAGAAAAATGGATGATGAAATATTGATTTCATTTGATTTTTGATATTTTTTAATTTTTAAAGATAGAAGGGTTTACATAAGAAAATAAGACAATAAAGTAAATCATCCGGATCACACCCTGAAATAACCCAGACGCATAAAGGACAACAAGATCGGCTACCGAGATTCCCATCTAACAGGGAACTTTTTATAGTTTGATGACGCGGCAATGGCTACTATGGCTTTCAGTGCCAGATCAAATTCCTTATCATCACAAATCATTCCAACGACTGGCCCATTGTTGTGAGTAGGCAAAGGATTATTGGTCACATTGGGAGCCTCTTCATCCTTAAGAACGATTCTTTTAGCTTCAATCAAGTCTTCAACTGCCCTCTTGAGGGTCCAATAGTCTTCCATATCGTGTCCTACTGCTCTAGAGTGGTATTCACATCTAGCATCAGCTCGGTACAATGGGGACTCGGGGTTCGGCTGGTTCGGGGCCACTGGCTACAACAGACCTAGCCTGATTAACTTCTGAAACAAATTTGAATATGATTCACCAATAGGGGTGAACTGATTTCTTTTAGGAGGCTCTCGTGGGCTAGTATCATATTGGGGAACATTTAGTTGGGATTATATGGAGCTTGGTAGGGACGAAAATTTCTGGGAGGTGGAGCTCTTTTGCGTATAATATTGTGGCCGCATGTAAGGTTGTGCGTTCATCACCACATAGCAATGCGGTGCCATGGAATAAGCATCATCTTGATGGAGGTAATAGTGTTGTGGGGACTTTAGGAGGCATATATGATTGGTTGAATGACCAATGAGCCCCCTCGAGCTCGAAGCCATAATGGCTCCCTCTTCTCTCCTGTTTCTGTTTATCAAACCCCCCGAACCATTCTGAACAGCCTGTAATATGGCCTTAAAGGCAGTATGGCTTAAGATTCAGCCCGTTTTCAAATCATTTTCGACCATCTTTGCAATTCTAATGGCCTCAGTGAACGGCTTCCCCATAGTAAACATCATGTTTTCGAAGTAGTCTGAATCTTGGGCCTGCAAGAAAACTGTGAACATCTCTATCTCATCCATTGGAGGCTTCACATGGGCGGCCTGCTCGTGCCACTTAACATCATACTCACAAAAACTTTCCATGGATTTCTTTTTCAGATTAGATAGGGAGTTCTATTCGGAGCAATATCCACACTGTATTGAAACTGGCGGACAAAATCTCTGGCAAGGTCGTCCCATACGTGCCAGTGAGCAATCTCCTGGTTCATATACCATTCAGAGGCAATTCCTACCAGACTCTCTCCAAATTATGCCATTAAAAGTTTCTCTTTTCCACCAGCACCTCTTAGCTGATTACAGTATCTTTTCAAATGAGCGACTGGGTCTCCGTGCCCGTCGTACTTTTCAAATTTTGGCATTTTTTTGCAATTGGACATGGGGAAACATGCAAAATTCGGAGTAAGAGACGTTCTTTTGGCCACTTAGGCCCTGCATGTTCTTTAAACTCTGCTCCATGCTTTTTATTTTTTGAGCCATTTCTTCCTACTCAAAATTTTTTACTATTCTTTCTAGTTCAGCCAGAAATTCATACTGTGGAGTTTGAGTATATGAGTCTGGAGTGACATAGGTCATATCCTGTTGAAATTATGGGCCCTGGAATGTGAAAGTCGGAGGTTCAAAATACGGCCTGGGCATAACTGGTTGTGCCGCAGTGAAGACAGGTGCTGAAGAGAACAATACTGGAGGTGCCCTGGAAACCGGTGCCTAGGGGCGAGCCACAGAAGGCATGCCAGAACCGTTAGACGACATTGGAGGGTACCCACATGGGATGAACGGGTTGGACACAGGGACGTTGGTAGCCCCACATGACCTTGGGATGAACTCAGGGAACCCAAGAATTGCACTCGGCGGTTCCCTACCATTAGACCAGACGTCCCACAATTGCAACATGCAGAGACGCAACATCCTATTCTCTTCAGCAGTTGCTGATTCTGACTGTGGAATAGTCGGTGCCAGGGCTATCCTCAGGGTTGATAATTGGTAGATGACTTTCGGAGGCCATAAGAACCTTTCCTTTAGATCGTGTGAAGTATGGATGGGAAGTCAGATTACCAACAAAACTAACCACCTGAACAGAACCTGGTTAATTTGCACACATAATAACCATGTTAGTTTTGAGACATTTAACAGATAGCAAATCGCACGTTAGGATGCAATGCACCTAAAAGGTTAACGTTTCTATCATGTGTTTGAAAGGTTGCGTGTTTCATCCCGACTTCCATTACCCTTTTCCACTCTATACTTCTTTCTTTCATTTCCCGCTCTCTTTTGGGTTAACTGCTCTTTTTTTTTCTCCATTTTTTTTTTGGATTTTATCACTCTTGATTTCCGCTTTTGTTTTTGTTACTCTTGTTGTTCTCTTTTGGTTGTTTTCACTTTTTTTTATTCTTTTTGATTGCTTTTCACTCAGTTTATTTATGGCTATCCAATGGGGATTGCCTACATATCATGACGCCGCATGAATCAGATCATTACGTAGTTCAAGGATACTAGGAACAAAGTATACAAACTAACTCTTTTTATTCTCTTTTCTTTTTCTTTTTCGTTTCTTATATAGAAATATCAAAACATAAAAGCTCCTAACAAGGAAAATATTTTGGGTTTTGGATAAATTTTTTTTTTTGAACTTTTGTGAATTTCGAGAGAAAAGATTCTAAAAAAAAAGAAAATATATTTTTTTTTATCATTTTTGATTTGTTCTTTGGGAATTTTTGAAAGAAGGACTGTTAAAGGAAAAAAAATATTTTTGGATTTTAAATTTTTGCCTTTGAATTTTCAAGAGAACGACTTCTAGAGAAAAAAAAATATATTTTCGATTTCTGAGTTTTCTTTTAAATTTCTAAAAGAAAATTTTCGAAGAAAAACGAAAATATTTTTGGAATTTGAATTTTTCTTTGGTCTTTTTTTTTTTTTTGAAATTTCTGGATTTGATGTCTCAAAGAAATATAATAAAGAAAAAAATTTTGAATTTCTTTTTTTTTTTCGATAATTTGGGGTCAGACGCGATGAAGGTTGCCTATGTATCTCACATCCTGTGAGAATCAGGCATGTGTAATTTTGTAATTTTGCAATTTTGCATATGACACTTTTGAAAAATTCAGGCTAATTTTGTAATTTTTTTCGGTAAAAATTTGACAGGGTTTTGGTATGTTTTTAATTCTTAATTTTTTATTTTCAAATACCGAGATTTATCAAAAACTGGATAAATTTCTCTCTCTTATCTTCACTCTCCTAGATTTTCTTAATTTTCTTTCCCTATTTTAGCAGTCAGTCAACATGCAAATCAGATCAAACATATGCACAAGTAGCACGTAAGATGCATCAAGATAGTCTTATAATTTCGAGTACACCTGTCCTAGACGGACCCAACCCCTATGTTGAGTCTCCTAAGTAAAATGCATGTGATGCAAACAAACGTTCCTAGTAGCGATCCGACATGAGGCTATGCTATTCTAGGTTTAAACACTGGGGGGAAAAGTTTTAGACCCGTTATCCAAGCAAACAGCTCGAGCTGAGGTGGGAGCAACATACCGAGAGCACGAAAGTCTACCCAGCCTAGTTACTGAACCAACCCCGTCCTAATTGGTACGCCATCTAACAGAAAAGTGGGCCACGAACATGTGTGCACCATAAATTCAGAAGACTCATAAGGGAGGCATAAGAAGACAGTTTAATACAATTCAAGTAATATCAAAGAGGTAAATGAATTAGCACATTAGGCTCACAAACACAGTAATATCATACAATCAGTAATGTCAAGTATAAATCACATCATAAGCTCGAATTCTGAACCCTGAACCAAAGGTTCTGGGTTCTTTTCCCCAGCAGAGTAGCCAGAGCTGTCACACCTCCTTTTACGCGGAAGTGAATTTTTATAATTTAACTAACATTATTGAAATGAGATTAAATTATTTTATTTTTTAAAGAGTCACCACTTGGAATAATTGTTAATGTGTCCCAAGTCACCATTTATTTTAAGTTACCAAATCAGAAAAATTGATTCTCTTTAAAGTCTACAAAACACAGAAGACCGAGTAAGAAATTCTGTTAATTCGAAAGAAGGTGTTAGACACTCCTAGATTTCTTGGTTTTAGCATGGTCATTTTACAATTATACCTGGCTTCATTAACGGGTTATTATGTGTTTTAGAACCTATGAGTATTATATTCTTTTACCGCTTTTTAATTACTTGGTTATGAAATTAATCTTGAGAACGGATCACGTGTGTGCGAAGTCATTTTATTCGGTGTGCTAAAATCATGTCATGCGTACGTGTACACAATTAATAACACTTAGTTAGTTATTAAGATTGTTCGGCCAAAGTTGTATGAACGCGTTCGTCTGATTATCTAAAAGTGATAAATTGATGTGTCAGAACTATTGGGTTACTACCAAGCTTAATGAGCCAAATTAGTATTGTTTGTATGAGATTCAAACCAACTCATATCTACTAGGTCAAAGCGGCTAAGTGATTCAGGCCTATTTGGCCCTACAATCCCATGGCCGTGGACTTTATGTGACCTGTCATCAGATCAGGCCCAATGGCCTTATGGCGACAAAGCCCATTTATTATCTCCAAATACTACAGAAAACCAACTCACAAGCGAGGTTGTATATGTGGCCAGTTAATCAAATGCAGAATAATTTCTAATCAAATTACTAATTCAATAGTTAAACTATAAAATAAGTAGTTGAATAACCTGAATTAATTACAAAAATAGCCACAAACGAATATTACAATAAGAGTGACTTTGCAAATAATCTTTCTAAATCAATGTTCCTTCTTCAAATCATTACATCAAGTAGCTACTCTAGCAAATATGGCCAATGGATTTTCACTTGAGCTTAGACAAACTTCTATCTCTAATAATCTAAACCTGGATATATTAACTACATGAAGAGCCATGGACTCAATACACTATATAATTTTATAATTAAAAAGTTGCACTGACTTCTTCAGATTCACGGCTCTGTCGTCCTTAATAGTAGCTCAACCATGAATCATCACTTTTATGTAAGTAAACATCAGCAAACAGATGCTATGTTCGTCAGCAAGGAAAAATCATACTTAAATATTTCATTGAAACATGCTACTAGAATCAGAAATTAATAAAGGGAGGAATTCAAAACTAATTCAAATATTAAACATACTGAATTTACATAACAGGGCAGAAACAAACAACTCAAGTTTCATTCATTAATTCGATTTAAAATAACAGAGATATTTATACATACCTAAACAGAAATCAAAGACCAAATAATGGTCTAACTGGAATTAGAAAAATGGAAATCAGCTACGAGCTATCACAAAATAGCAGAGTAACAGCAAACAACAATAGAATCCTCAACCAGCCTCAATTTCCAATACAATTACAACTTGAAACCCAAAAAATAATGAAGTGAATTAACATAACTGAAGAAAAATTTTGAAATCTCCTTTTTTGAATTTTTTTTTTTTTATTTTCTGGAGTGTTCTGTTCTTCAAATCTGAAATTTGGAGTCTCAAATTTAGCCTTGCTTCTGAGAGAGAGAGAGAGAGAGAGAGAGAGAGAGAGAGAGAGAGAGAGAGAGAGAGAGAGTTAATGAAGAGTGCATGTAAGTGAGGGTGAGATGAGAGAGAGTGAATGTGCAGAGTGAATTCTTTGTGAGAATGTGTGAATGAATCCCATGTATGTGAGGGAAGGTACTGTTTTATAACCGATTTCAAAGCATCTTTCAGTTACTTTCAATTTCTTTTTAGTCCTTCTAAATTATGTTTTTACCTTCCAGCTCCAAATATCTGACTTTTACTTATTGTTTATTTGTTGTTTACTCTCTAAAGCCTTTCACCTAGAAGCTTCCCAACAGTTACACCCAAGATTCCCTAAGTTTTATATTTTTCTTAGCCCCTTTAAGTCCCAGTTAATACCTATTTTCTTTTATCTCAACATTTCAGTTTTACTTTTCTTCACCAGTCACAAAGAAATGGGCTCAGACACAAATTCAAGCTAATTCAGGAGAGCAATATCTAATTAATTACTCAACTGGCCCAAACGAAACCACAGGAGCAGACCCAAATCCTTTAGAAAGTTCAGCCTTTATCCTAATTATCAACAAGATTTTCCAGACTAAACACGTGACTTAAACAAACATTAACAATAGTCAAATTACTAAGACAAAATCAAACCATTAATTTCTAATTAATGGAACAACTAAACTTAACTAATCATAAAAGAAATATACTATGACAACTAATCGACTATGTAGACATGCGAGAGCAGTCATTAACATGCTGAGAAAAATGAAAACCTAACCTACTTGGGGCTAGAGTGATGAAAAGTAGAAGAAAGAAGTCAAAGGAGGCATAGAAAAAACCTTCTCAAAATCCTTGAATCATACAGGAGTGACTGAATTTTGACCGGTCAATAATGTTTGACCAGACTCCGGCAACTTCGCAATGAGCCAAAACTAACGTCAATCTATTACTCTCGTCAAAAGCAATCAATCAACGTAAGTTTTAAGTCAAAACGAATTGGAAAAGGCCGAGAAATCCAAAAGGGGATAGATTGGGTTTTAATACTTTGCTAGGTCTACTAATTGGGGAGTTTGGGTGGTTTTCTGAGAAATTGAAGGTATGGGAGGCATTGAGGGAGAATGGTGACTGTTCGGTGGTGTTTTGAACAAATTTAGTGGTGGCCGGCAGCCGTGAGGGGTTTCCCGTGGCGATAGAGAACAATGAGGGAAGAGGATGCTCTGAGAGGCTTTTGGGGGTGGGAGGATAGGGGGTCGTCTCAGACAGTTTTATGGGAGGTGGGGATGAGTTCTCACCCGTGAGATCTGGGATGATCAATGGCGGGGATCACTTAGGTCCAAAACGGGATCGTTTGGTTTAGTAGTGGGGTTGGACTGGGTAATGGGAGTTGGTTGGGGCGGACCTAATAGTAACCGGGTCAATATTTTAGTCCATTTAGCCCAATTCCAATAAAAGACCAAACAACCTCTCTCTTGCTTTTTTTTTTTTTTTTTAATTTTGAAAATAGCCGCTTGACTAAACTCTTATTTCAAGCCTAAATTGCTAAATAACCTACTTACACTTTTGGTCTAACAATTAAATTAATGATTAGTGAACTAAACTTAGCTAATTAGTTTAAGCTAAAATATAGAAAACAAGAATGATTACATGTAATTTTTTTTTATGATTTTTATATTTTAAAAATGCAATAAACATGCAATTAGATGCTAAAAAAATACAATTAAAGTCTAAAAATGTAAAAGATGAAAGATAAAATATTTTTTACTTTTTTCATGATTTAAAGACATTTCTAATCATGGAAATTGCAACTAAATGCCAAACAAACAAAAATAAATAAGGAAGAGACTCCTAAAATTTCATAAAAGCAATTAAGTTTATTGTGAACTATTTTTAAAAATATTTTAGACATAGGACAAAAATTACGTGCTCACAATTATCTTATCAGAAACGTCCAAGCCATAAAGGCTTTTCCCAGTTACAATACATTAAATTTTAAGCCATTAAAATTGGTCTGTTGACTTTTCAATACTAAGGTTCAAATCCATACTAATAAGCATTTAATTATCAGATTTATTTTGTCCCAATTGAATTCAAAATTAAACTAATTTTCTGTTACAAATATATTTAAAATAATTACTATAATAAAGATTCATTAATGTAATAAATAAAAAAAATTAAATTTAGACATAATTTTAAAATATTTCTTTTTGAGATATCCAAATTATATTCCTATCAGAATTGATATTGAAAAGGGATGACAAATGGACCGACTTAATTAGCCATGCAATATTCCCTCCTGCGTAGAGGTTTTTTTTGTCTTTCCCCGTTTGCTTCAAAGGTTATACTATATATTCCCCATTAAATCGAGTTTCTTTTTGTCACACCATCAGCAACTTGAATTTCTTTCCATAACAAGGGTACAGGTTGATATAACTACTACTCCCTATTATATTTTCCATCAGATATTTTCTGGACACGAAATAGTTTATTTATAAAATACCAAAATTTGGGAGATGAAGACACGATAGTTCCTCAGATTTGTTTATCAAATTGATTTAGGATAGCACTTGGGGAGAAGTTTCACTAGAAATTTCAATGTATATCCCCGAAAGTCATGAATAAAAAGCTTAGGACGGGGACTGAGCTAGAAGTTGAAGTACAGTTTGGTCGAATTTAATAGCTTTTTTTAAAATAATATTTGTATTAAAAATTTATATATATATATAAATATTAAATTTAAAATTCACTTATTAGTTCTTGTAATAATCAACCCTAAAGTTGAAAATTTGGCCCACTTCCGCGCATGAAGAAATACTAGTAGAAATTTCAACGCAAGGCCTTTATGCATGGGTCCTACTTAACATGGCCCCACCTCTACTATCACCTTTCACAGTTCCATAAATTTGGGTTGTGTCACTTTTGTGAACACTTTGAATTTTATAGTTTTCTCTTTGATTGCTTCTGGTGGGCCACGTTGTTGTTTTTCTTCTTCTGTATGATAGGCGTTGTTAATGTTATGTAAGTTAAAACACGTAGTTCTTGAACCAAATATTGTCTGAAGTAACAAAAAGTTACTCCAAACAAAATTCTTATTTTCTACATGCATGCTAAGAGTTAGGTCCGTCTGGCTCTCACTCAGCGGATCCACAAGGAGTCTTATGGGTGTTTGGCCAAATTTAATAGATTTATACAAATAATTATCAAAAAATTTAAATAAGTATTGAGCGAGCACCTATCACTAAATATATTTTTCTCCTTCTTCTGATATTTTTACCGATGAACACCCATAACTTTAAAATCTTAAATCTGCCGCTGCTCTCACTAGGATTAGTAATGTCAATCTCGACTTTATACTTGAGCTTTACTTGTTGAAGTTGTTATTATTAGTAAACTAGCCAAAAAGGACACACTGTCCGATGATATATTAGCTATATAAAACATTTCCATTTGGTTGTGCAAAACATTGTCCTACCTCCGATGTTTCCTCGCGTACCGAATTATGATACGTTTAGCTGTCCGCTTGACATTCATAGGATTAATAGAGACGTTTATGGGAAAAAAGAAGAAATAAAACTGGAAATAGGATGCATTTGTGATTTGCGCCCCTTGTTGAGATATAATACCTATGAATGGTGGTTAAGGAGACAAACATATGGTTGCTTCCAGATAGAGATAATGGAAATTTATACCCCACCCCACAACTGATTTTGACTATTGGTCGCCCCTAATCTGACAATATCAGAGAGAGAGAGAGAGTAAAATAGGTTATAGGACCACCTCCCTATATCTTGTTCGCTTCAATATTTTTGTGGCAAAATTTAGAGCCTCGTTGGCCAAGCTTATGGGAAAATATGAGATGTTTGGTCGGGATAAGAAAATACTTTTAACCGGCAATAAAAGCAGCTTTTCTGATTTTGAGGAGAAGCTATAACTTCTAGCGTCTTTTAAAAAGTATAAGTAGAAATAAAAAAATTAATTTATTCATAATAAAAATATTCTTGCAATAAATATAGTAGAAATAAAAAATTAATTTATTCATGATAAAAATATCCTTGCAATAAATATATATATTTCAAATTATTCCTTATTAATATAAATTGTTTCTTTTCCTTTTCTTTCTACTATACCTTTCTTCTCTTTTTTATTTTCATCATTCTTTATCTTCTTTCTCCTATTCCTCTTCAATATATTCTCACCATTATAACTAGATCTTTTCTTTTATATTGTGATTTATAGGAATTAAATTTTAATTTGTATTGAATGATATATTTTGATATATTTAAATCATCATGTAAATAATAACTAATACTAGGTACCCAATATTGTTGCTTTGGAATAACTATATTTGATATTAATTAAAATCTTTTATTTATATTATTACTTTATGTTTTATATTTTACTTGAATTTTTTAATAATAAATATTTAAATTCATATATCTTTTTAAATAATACCATTACAAACTAACTATTTACTGTTTTTTTTCGTAATTTGATACTCAAAAGTACTCTATGGATGATTGGTCAGACACAATTTGCTTACAAAAAGCACTATCCAAATGAATTGTCAAATACAAACTTCAACTATGTAAAATTACTTTTTCAAAAAACACTTTTAAACAAAAATACTTTATAAGATAAGTAGTTTTTGTCCATTTGGCTATACAAGCTCTTAAATAGGTATAGATCATAATAAAACTTCTAAATTTATGATTATAAATATATTATAATATTTATATGACTAAAGTATTTGAAACATATGATATTAAATCTTTCATAACATTTGTATGATCGAAAGATCGTTTCATTAAACATAACATGTAAAAGTTAAGTTGAATTATTTCAAATTTTAAAAATTGTTATTTTTGAAACAAACTGATAAAACTTTGCCCACATAGAATGGAGAAAGTATTTTTACATGCTTTGCTTGAGCTAAAAGTCCATCATATATAATTTCTTTATCTTTACGAGGTATAAATAAGATCCGCGTATTCATTACTTTTCCTATACCCTATTTATGGGACCATATTGAGTATAATGTTATTGTAAATGGAGGGAGTATTATTTAACTAGAACTTGAATTTTGTAAAACGAATTATATTCATCAGAAGACACTTGCCCTTTTTGGCATTTATCTTAATTAATCACCTCTTCATCCACCATTTACACCATCTTTTTTATAGTTTGCTGAGAAAGCGGTGAAAATCTTTGGTCATAGAACTCAAGCTGACTGTATGGAGGCCTACATATTACATATAGCATGTATTGGACCGTGGAATATAGCCAATAGCAGATTCTGCAACTGTTTGGATAAGCTTCCTGTATTATGACTTTTGACAACTCGAGATCCTCCTTTTTGTATTTTTTTTTTTTCTTTCCCTTTCGCACAAATCTCCATGATCTCTCCTCCCTAACATGCTCAAATGTTTAATACTACTACTAACTCTGAATTTCTTTTATTAATGTAGTACTAGGTTAGTTCGGATGCATTTGTATTATTTTGTTAAGTATAATATATATCATTTTGTTATCGGTACAAATACTGAATAGTTTTGCTCGTCAGAATTTAAGTAGTATACATGAAAAGAAATTACTATATTAATTTTCTTTATTTCTGCTGAAATTTGAATTAATCTTATAACTTTTACCACTTCATTAATTACTAGTTCAAGCTTTGAAAGTAAGACGGCCACTACACAAATTCCTGTCAACACAAATGGACCGACTAACATTCCGCCAATTTTTTTGTTTCTCAGATTTGACATTTCAATTGAGTTTTTCACACTTCCACTTGGCTTTTGCTTTTTCCGTCTTCACCGGCCTGCTCTAGCCTGAAATAGCACCAAGAATATGTTCATCAGCTGCAGGGGCGGCCAGACCTGAAGCACTTGCTTTAGGCCTCAAAAATTTAAGGTCCCCAAAATTATTATTTCTCTGTAGTATATTATTTATATAATTATTTTTCTTATTGATAAATTTATTTTTTATTGTTATATTAATTTTTGATAACTCAATTTCTTTCTCTAATTAACATAACTAAAATAGTTTTCTGTCAATCTTATTTTACGTTTTTACTAAATTATATTTCTTTATTCATTAGTTAGTCACGTAACTATATTTAATAATCTAACTTATTATTTATTTTTCTTACATAAATTATACTCTCTCCGTCCCAATTTATATGAAAGTGTTTGACTGGACATGAAGTTTATGAAATAAAGGAAAACTTTTGAAACTTGTAATCTAAAATTAATCATTGAAATTTGTGGGCTAGAAATCATCGCATTAAGGATATAAAGGAAAACCTAAAGTTGAATTATTACCAAATATAGAAAGGGGCTGACAAAAAAAAGAAGTCACATAAGTTGGGACAGACGAAGTATGTTTTTTGGGTTCCCATTTCAGTTGTGATGCAATCAACACTAAATTCATTCAATTTTTTTACTTTATAAAACTAAATTTTCATTTTTTTCATTTTACATCTTCACTTGTCTAATTTTCTTTAAAACGATGCTCATTAAATTATATATATATATATATATATATATATATATATATATATATATATATATATATATATATATATATATATATATATATATATAAAAT